>DWHS01000020.1:0-14554 GCA_018247935.1 Trogonoptera brookiana
AATTTATACTTCACAAGAGCATTAAACTTTAAATGTCAGTGCACAACGTAGAAAATATGAGGATGACGTTGGGGGGAAAATTCCACTCGTGTTATAATGTGGTAATGACTAAGACGCCATTTTAAATAAATCGTACTTAATTGTATGCTAGATAGAATTATCACGAATGATACGTGGGTGACTGCACGTAGCAACGATTGTGATTTATCACCAACAATGCAAATCAAAGCTGAGCTTACGGTTCATCGTAATTCGTATCATAACTCCACTCCATTACTCCATTCAGTCCTTTTCAACAAAAGCATATAACGAGTCATTCAAGAACAACTTAAAGTTTACACTGTAAGAAGAACCTTCAAAGTTATTAGAGACCAGCAAAGAAATTAATTCCCCGTGAACTTATCCTTCATGTTGTAGAAAGTGAAGTTAAGTACCAACATAATATCGATTTCAGTCTTTAAGCAGTAATATGCATACATTTTAAAGATGAAGATAGCTAATGATTTTACAGGAGTAACGGGATACGATATGTGTCAAGGCGATAAGTGTTGTGAAGTGTGGTGTAAACAACCTAAGTACTACGTTACTTTGAACAGGCTAGTCACTCAGCACAAATTGATTATTCCGTCTGAACATAGTTATATTGTATAATAGACCAAACATAAATATTGTAACAAGTTTCACACGTTTTTATTGGCTGAAAAAGAGTTACTCTTATTTCTAATCAACATAAAAATTCCCGAAAAAAAAAACAACGAACGCATACAAGACATACCCAGCGGCATATCTTCGTATATATGTATATGTATACAAGATAGTAACACTCCACTTGCGTCTTTACAAAACTGGTTTAGTGTTCGTAACGCCCGCGAGTCTGCCTCGCCCAATACTTGAATAAAAAACATTCATACTCAAAGAGCTATTGAATGATTATAAATTATATATGAAAATACATAAACCACGTCGTCTGTTTACATTTATCCTTATTAAGGCAAGGCAAGACGTTCTCCTGACCGACATCTTCGCTTTAAAGTTCAAGGTGAAACATTATTTCGTCTGTATTTACTTCTACTTATATTTTTCATAGGGATCGCAGACGAATGAGCAGTGGCTTAAGTAGTGATCGTTTCCTGTGGACCGCCACAAGGCAAGAAAGTCGCAGATGCATTGCCTAGCTTCGTGAAAAGAGTAGGCCGTTTTGTTGTAGAGCTTTTCAATCGGGACATACTGTTAGCTACAGCCGATTCCATAAAGTAATCTTTTCTACATAACGAATAAATGTATAGTAAAAATATCATCGTGTGTGTTTAAGCAACATATATAACTAGTTTACCAGAAACTACTGTCAAAAGAACCGAAATGTTTGCTCAGATTTTTGGGGAAACTAGTTTTTAGTAATATAAGATAACCATAAAACTGATTACACACCCAAAGAGATAACTACAGCTGGATTCACTATAGTCAAAAGTTCTGGTAAGAAGTAATAGGATTCCGGATATTAAAATAATTTACATCTTTATGAATATAATTATTAAAGAACACTAGAACTATTATCTTTACAATATTTGTAATTTTTTTTTTTTATACAACGAAGCAATGAAACTTATACGTTCCCCTGATGGTAACACACACTTAGGTCAATATCGATGAAGTGCCCTTTAGGATGTTTACAAAACATCACATTGTACTTATCGCCTTAATACGCAAGTTATTAAGTCTCGTTACCTCGGACATTTCACTAACTACACTATTGCTTGGCGGAAATGGCGTGTCGGTAATATATACATAGTTTCCAGTAACAGAGATCTGTCACCAGTAACTAATGTAAATAGATTATGAAACGGTACACTTGCGCTGTAGGTTTGTGTAAATGAGTATAGTAGACGTGAAGTCTGGAGTTTATAAACTCCGTGTATTAAGTCAACATTGTGGAGTATGCGCAAACGCAACAAGCTTTTGCGGGTACTTCACTGTGTTGACTTACATTTATAACAGTCTTAGCCAAGTCACTTAGTGACTCTTGATGAATTTAAATAACGTGGTTAATCTTATAGTTTACACAACGCAAAAGCAGATAAATGACACGAAATTGGCTGTACTGTATTCCTTTTAACTAATTTATATTTGATTATTCACGTAGTGCAGTGGCTAACCGCTTGTACGGTGAACCTTGGTTCGATTATGAAGCCACACGCAGTAGAGTTTGATTTTTTTGAACTCGCCTTGCTGGTTTCCTTCAATTAGGTGTTGATTTTAATTTAATATTGACTGGACATGTAAGCCAGTGTTCTGGGCGATTGCTGTTCAACTTACGCGGCCTGATAGTCAACACAAAATGAAATTGAGATGAAGTATTAGTCCACTGTAAATAAAAAAATGTACTAATTACAGATTTTAATAAAGAAACAAATGAAACATATTGCGTTGCGCTTTGTGTGGCTATGCTTTGTTTAAAAAGCAGCGGGGATCGCGCAATACGTGCAGACTCGTACCCACCCCGCCTCAACGGCTGGATTATATCTGTCTCACTCGCACCCGTGTCAAACCCGATACGCTCCTACACAGTCACACAGCACACCTCGCGCACTCAAAGTTGTTTGTTGTGAAAAAAGCACTATGGAGTTAGCTAATCACAGTACTGCGCAGCTTTGTATTTATGAGGCATTTTGTCGGTTTTATATAAGAGTCTATTACTGAACAAACACATGAAAACCTTGGCCAATTACGAAAAAAATACAAGAAGTGTTGCCAATTAACTTAAAATCCGGTAATATTTTGTTTTATGTAAATCCATTTTACAAGACTGATATAACAAAAACAGCTATATAAAAATTACCGAGATAACGAAACTTATGATTGAGTTAAAGAAAAAAAAGTGTGCAATGTGGTGCTGAATAAACCTTCTCTGTGGATCTTATAAGTGGTGGTATTTGCTTAACAAGTAAATCTTTTATAAATTATGTCGTTTATTGAAATTAATGACATATTCGATTTTATAACTCATCGTTTCATATTGTATATTATCTATCAATATTGCAATTCTTGATAAACCACAAATAATAATTCAAAAGATTTCGAAGTATAATCGAAGTTTGGATAATCTTGTAGATATTGAAAATAATTTTAACTTAGACTACATTATCACATAGTGTCACTATCATTTTCATCTTTATGTTCGTAGTCATCTAACTGAATTATAAACTGAATCGCACCGTGATAAGCATACAAATTGGAAATATAATTAAGGGCGTAATCAACTAAAATGGCGTCTATAAAACACGAAAACGTGTGTGTGATGCTATCGCGGGAACGACAGACATTATGTAGGCAATGTATTAAACATATTGTGAACGTACTCGGAACACTCTCGAACTATCAAAATGCGCATTCCAAGTGCATCGACACAAAACATCCACAGAATAACAAGATGGAGCCATCTTTACAAAAATAAAGTGCGATAATTAATATTGATTGTTGATACAGTTTATTAACATTGATTCTCGCTACGTAGGAAACAGTCCGGGCATAGGAAACTGGTACGGTTAGTTATGGTAGTGTTAGAGATCCTCGTTTTACTAAAAACCTTGTCACAACTAAAATATATGATAGCAAATATTAGTATGACCGGGATGTATGTTTTTAAAACTCCTATTGATATTTTCATTATATACATATCATGGTAGGTCTCCTTGTAAACTGAAGATCTACTTGAATATGTCATGCTGTTAATTTATACAGTAATACATAAATATACATCTAAACCAGAAATACAAATCTATTTTTGTTTCTAGTCTAAATTTATCGTGTCCTCTGTGTTATTTTTGTAGTTTATATCAATTGGTATTCTGTTAACCAAGCTGTGCTGATTTCTAATTGGGGTAATACATATTCACTGTTATATGTATGGTCTATGCAAATGTCTGTAAAACTGTTTTTATCCTACTTTGTTGATTGACCTTAATAAATAAATAAAAAAAAATTTTTTTTTCAGGATATACGTCTCCAGAGGTAAAAGAAAAAGTATTGGACATATCTAATGTTATATGGACGGGTATCCTAAATAAGTATACTCTGGTGTGGACAAGAAAATAGATTTCAAAGAAGCTTTTCGAGGATAAAAGTAATTTGTTGAGATTTTAGAAATAGAATATTAAACATAAGTGATGGAAATATAGGATCATTTAATAGAAACCTTTTGATTTGTAAACGGTTTAATAATCTTTAAACAACATTAAAATATGATCATACTGCGGCACTTTAAAAACAAGACAAGTGGTAGGAATTGCAAATTACTGATTGTGACAATATTAACATCTTATGTGGTACTTTATAAACATCACAAATAGCATCTTGTTTTTACGGTTATTAATTATCAGTACTCATAAATACTCACTTATTGTTTGAACAAAGTAGATACAAAGTGCAACGGTTTTAAGAAATCAAATTAATAATTTCTATATACCTAAATAAATTAACGAAGTTTTAATTTATTCATTATAATCATCATATAATTTCATAATAGAAATGTTTACCTGCCCAAATGAAATATGTTCGGTTTACGCTGTATCTATAATAATTGTACTGGTCCCTCTGCGTTGTACAAATATTACGAACGACATGACTGTTTCAGTTGAACACATTCTCTACAACCTTATTTAGACGTCACTAAACAAGTATGTAAGGCTATGTGTGTGTGTGTGTGTGTATGTTTTTTGTCTTTTATTCGCTCAATATTGACTTAGTAACCAGCTGCGTTTTTATCACATTGAGGCGTCATTACACGGGTTAAATAATGCTTGTTGTATTCTCTGTTTCATGAAGCTTGCCACTCTTTTTTTTACTTTTATGTTCAATTAATTACAGTTTAACAATGATTGCTTTTATTTATAGGAGTTACTTTTAAACTATGAAATATATATGAGGAACTATACAAATAAAACAAAGGAGTTGGTAACCTCTTACTTGTCAAGTGAAATCAGACCTTGACTTTGCCCTCGTTTGTACGGGTAACATATATTACGTCAGGTATGTAACTTTACATAAGGCACGCCGTATAACCTTACAAAACTTAAGTCGTAGCTCTTGGTGACATGGTGGTATACGTGCTCAGAAGTTGAAATTCACCTTTTATCTAACGTAATTCGCCTAGTAACTTATACATTGCGCGATGTTCTCGTGTGTCACAGGCGTTGTAAAATTGATGACGGGCATTGATTGTGTAACATAAAACTGACTATGATACGAGCCAGGGAAATACACCTATTATGCAGATGAATACTATTTCCTTGCATTAGTACCACTTGATTACTCTTTGCTTTGAAATAAATTTACTTTTGATGTCTATGGAAATGAATGGATATTAACTAAGGAAAATTACGTCATGAGTTAGTAGATAAATTATTTAATTGCACTACAATTCAGGGACTTTAAGTACATTTAATAACTAAATGAATCCGGCCAATAATAAAATCATTGAAATAAAAACGTATATAATATTTACTGCAGTAGACAAACTAGATTTTTTTTAATAGAATTTATATTGCAACAGTAAACTACATATTACAATAATAAAGATTATTAAGGAAATAATTGTGTTCGTCAAGAATTTCTGTAGGTTTTAAAATTAAATGATTTACCTCTTTCATCGATATTTTCTATAAATTCGTTATTTTCAATCTTATAAAACGACACTGTATAATGTAAATCTACTTTGAATGATGACAGATCAACTTGGCAGGACAAATATCAAGCTCTTACATCACCGCAAAACTTCATTTAACTTGCTTGTCTTCTATAATCTAGTTAATAAACTATTCAAAGTAGCACTAGTTTTTTTTCTATATTTCATAGGTTATACAACGCATACATTGCTATTATATAAACATTCTTGTTGCTTCATTAAAGACGATGTGCATTATTAATTGCGTTAGGTATCTAAGATGTCAGAAACGCGGATGCTGGAATCAGCGTGCCTAGGTCTTATGCAGTTGCGTGAATGCACGGACACGACCAGCTGACCCGTGTTTACGCAAACAACCGTATTGACTTTCCTGCTTAGCGAAGCCGCTTATATTGTTTCCCTGGGTCGCACTCAGTGCTTTATTTATCCACTTAATTTATTTGTTCCTTATTACCATGGACAGGTACAGCCCGGGAGGTATTCTCAGATCTCTGTTTTGTCATATAAAACAATTTTCTATTTGAATATGACACAACACTTTAACCGCTATTAAATTACGGTCTAAATTACTAGAAATATTAAAACGTATAAGTATTTAAAGTGAACACAAGGAATATATAGGTTTATTTATTTATTTTATTTTCTTTATTCAAGACCAACAGAAACAATAGGTACAAAAACACAGGCGAAAAAACACGCAAACAATTACAATTACTTCTTAAGAAGTCTCGCTGAGACTATTTTTGGTTTGCACATAACAAGGATTTAAATAATAATAATTTGTAGAATAAATATAAAGTATAATTGCAAGTTTAAATCAAATTCTAATATGAAGGAAAAAAATATGTAAAATAGTTAATAAAATAAAATATCAAAATGAAAACATTCTCCTTTGTTGCAAAATATTTTCTTATTTTGTCTTTATAGGCAGTGCGGTAGATATTCATATGGTCATGAACATATTTTAATTAGTATATAAGTATTTGCACAGCTTTAATCGCATTTTGTGTAATTTAAAAAGAAGACGTACTGCGAACATAATTTTAAGTAAATAACCAGTATCTACTTTAACAACTCGTTTATGCGCAATTAGCGCTGTCACACTTAAGAATAAAATGTAATAGTCATGGAGTACGGCTCTGCTCGACGAGACGCTGGCACCTGGGGACCGGTTCCACTCGTTCTGCAGGCCCACGCAGCGGCTGCCTTTGGCCTCTACCACGACACAACACAATAACACCATACTACCATCGCCCGACAGCAACACTTTCGCTTACAACGCCAACGACATTACACTCTAATATTTATCACATACATTCGTATATGTACAAAAAAAAAATAGATTGCCATATACAAATGCAAGATGCTTTCCAAACTTCTATTCAAAGTTATTACTTTAGAAAAAAAACAGACAAGTCAAAATAGTTAAGTTACAGATTCATGCGCATATTTTAAAAGCAATAGTGCATTACGTGTAATCTTGTATGCAAATTTTATGTTCGCGGCAAGTCAAGCTTCTTTAATGCACACTTTACTTATACACATTGCAGTCGATGCGTCTGCGAAACATCGAGGATGCGATTTGTGAACTACAACGATCACTACTGCCTTGTAGTTATATATTTCCAACAAATAAAAACAATTACTACTAACGCTTATACATTTCATTAGTTACCTACCATAGGATACAGTCTTACGATGTTATATTACATAACTTTAAATGGATTATAAAATTATAATTGATACCTTCTACATTAAAATAACATTAATAAATTTATTAACAATGTTAATTTGTATGAAATTTACCTTTCTACTCTTCCTAGTATATTTCATGACTAGTTTACCTACATTTTACATTTACTTGTAAACTGTACTTCGTTGTAACAGTTTTCCTCATAGTATGGTTATATAAACTACATCAATTAATGTTACCTTATGTCCACAATATTTATTGAGTTGGGTAAGAAGCTTGTAGAATGTTACAAAAATTAACACATTTATCCATTTACTATTATTATATTTTTCTAAATGGTTTATTAATTTATGACATGCTTAGGTCAATATATAACAATAGTAGATATGAAGGTTTTTTAAATAATAACAATCCTTTCTATCCCTGACAAATGATCTTTATTAGAGAGTAACTCCATTACAGGAATTGAAGACGAGTAAATATATATTTTTTTTAACAACGAAACCTTTTAAGCTGCAAGAATTTTTGCAGATTATCTAGTGTGAAGGTTTTTTCTGGTAGTAAATAATTATCATCAAATATATTCATTTGGTACTGTTTTATTTTAATATCTAAAAAGTCATAGGTCACAACCAATATTATCAGTACCATCTAGCTGCATATATCAGATTTAAAATATTAGTCTCCTCTGATATTAAGGAACAAAACCTAAAAATGTCAATCCATTCGTTATTTTAATTATGCACCCTGTTTTACATTCTATTTAAGTATGTTCATATTTACAAGTAGATCGTTGAGGCCGGTAGGAAGCGGCGGCTTCCGTCTCCAAGAGTTATTTCCGGTCGGAAGTGCGCAGCTTCCTGAGACGCACCACACGAGGTCGCTGAGATGTTCCGGCTTAAATAATTTGGTTTGCCTCACCGCGTACTTCACTACCTTAACATAGTTACACGCTTTTTAAAATAAAATATTAATACCTAAGGTCCAACGATAAATATTTAAACTTTCTTCAAACCTATTTTAAATTATTTTTCCATATATATGTTAATGTATACACGAGTTATTATTTTATGTATAGATAAATCTCTTTTTCAGATATCCAAATTGTTGACGCTTCAGTAAATGTAATAAGTAACACTGTAATAATTGTATTGTTAAGATATAAATTTCTTTACCACGAGTCCTAACTTGTCTATCATTTTATTAACGCTACATTGTTATGGGTAGTCTTATCACTTATACGATGAATCTCCTGCTCATAGTCTCGTCGACGAAAAAATGGGTCCATGTGACACTCAAGGTCTTTACTATTAAAACAATTACGTAAATCATAACCGAGTATTGAAAGCTAAGAAATCAACTGTTACGCGTAAAAAGTTTCATAACAGCAATTTCAATTGCGGACAACATTCAGAATTCTTACGTGGACGGCCATTTCAAAAATTGTCTATAAATTTTACAACGACGACTGAGATGACTCCTAATGACCTTATAATATTTGTGTTGTTTGATGTCGACACGTTTAGTTTAACGTCTGATTCACTGTATATACGTAACTCAGTTTTGAAGAACGCCTATTAATATTTGACCAGTATTGATGTCGCTGAGATGATGCAACCTTTGAAATAGTCAAATATTTAAAGCTAGTCAATGGCCGTGACTTCGGCCGTGTGTCATTCAAATATTGATAGATGGGCGTACATAGATACAATATTGCAAAGGCTCCAATCAGCGCTGTGGCATTAGGACCTGCCGTTGTAGATGCAGAGTGAATCAACTAAACAACTTGTTCAACATAACGCCGCAATATTCTGTTTTGTAATTTATTTCTTCTTAGTAACTCTTTGTAACTGTTGAATAATTTCCTTTTTCCTCTCTTTGTTGTATAATATTACTATAACATTAACTCCTGTTCAATAAACGCTAGCAGAGGATAAAGCATTTTCATATTGAATGAATTCTTCAACAGTGTCTAGTTGATAATTTGTTTATTATGACAGTATAATAAAAAACATTGTCTATGTTAAGTACACTAATTTACGCTAAGTAATTGAAATCATTTTTTTTCCTACTAAAATATTTAGTGGGCACCGAGGAATTATTGTGTGGTAATTTATCCCTGAATATAATATTTATAAGGGCATTGTATTGTCCGCCAACATTGCTTTGGTGAAGCGTGTCTGATTAGGTTTATTACTGCCACACAACTCAGGGTGCCACAGGGTGACAACGTGGTTAAAATATTGTCTTGACACTCTCCTTGTGAGAGTAGGCCCCGACTTCCAGTTGTGGAAACATTCATTATAGCTCTTTATTAAAAAATGTTTACATTTTATTTCTCGATTAATGATAATCTTGTCGATGAAGCTACATCTGTAGAAAAATAATCTTCCGGCAGTCACTTGGAAATATTAGCAAAAAAACCTGTACAAAAAATCGTTAATTAGATTTACTAAACCCTTAATTTTTTTTATATTTTTTTCTGGAAAAACTCGAAAATTAAAAACGCAAACGATATTAATTGATTAAGAATTGTATTTATACTGTTAAAATACCTCGTTCGCGCACTGGTTCGAATCCGGAGCTACACGTTGTGAAGTTTGATTGTTGAAAGTGTTACCATTAACAAAAACTAAGCCATTATGGTAATGGAATGGCATTATGGAAATTTTCTGAGCGATCACGCTTTACATCAATGGCGTTATCACATAACATCATGTGAAATACAGGACAAGTGTTTTTTAGTTAATAAAATAAATAATACATTAACAAGAAAAAGTGTGAGTTATTACATTAAATGTTGCTTAATGTTGAGAAATTAATTTTCCACAATAACAATGGTTAGATGTTTCTGCTAAATCGTGGCTCACGACGCCGCAAATTAAAAGCGCGAAACATTATATGTTCATTGAACTCATTGTGTTAAAATGTTTGAATAATGAAATATTGAATTGTTACTTACGACGCCATCAGACTCAAGATTAGTTTTCACAATCATTGGAGTTTTGCTTAAGCATATGTTTCACGACTTTTTACCTTGATAAGATAGTATAAATAACATAATTTATTACTTACTTAGTAATTTTTGTGATTTATATTATCATTAAATATGCTTTTTGTCATATTTATTAAATATCTAAAATGTTCAAAACATAATCGAAAGATAATGTCGACATCAAGAATAGTCTGATGGAAAAATATCAAAAATGTAATGTTTAGATAAATTTAAACTAATATACACCTGTCAAAGAATTAACCGACAATCACAATATTTACAAGTACACTAAAAATTTTAAGATTTTGGTTATCTAACCAGAATCTTAAAATCTTTAAAATCTTAAAATCCAATCATGCACGGGAATCTTCCCGTGCATGATTGGATTCCACAAATAAAGCGCACACATACAAAACAAACCTGGTTAGAGAGGAGGCGAAGAAGGTCAAGAAGTGGAATGAGATAAAACGTGAATTTCAAAATCAAAGGCAATGGAGAATCACTGTATATTTCCTCTAATCAGTGTAGAGGAGATAACAGAATAAGACGAATCATCTAAATCTATTTAAAAAGTAATATTATTTACTTCTCATATCAATAAAACGTGAGAAGTGTAACAATAAAAATGTATTTTAAGATATTACTCACTAACATAGTAGGGTATGGGGTAAAAAAACGTGTGTAAAAAGATTGATAAATGAGTTCCTCATATCAGAAGTTCGCGGAACGACGGCACCAATTAGGTTTTAGTATCGAGCATCGAACAGCGCGTCTTTGTTAGTTGGCAAAGTTTGGCACGTCTCGGCTATTCCCGTTGATCTGATAATTCAATGGGCATAAAGTAACGTCTATTTAGATACTTTTGGTTGAATAAGTATGAGTATATCAAATGTTACGACTCGATGTTTCTGTAACAGTGTACGGCGAAACTCTTATTTAGTATAATGTTCTCTAGTCGGGCTTTATTATATTTTTTTCTCCCTCTGTTCCATATGATACGTATTATAACCATGATGGTAATTGGGAAAAACATTATAACTAACACAGTCCTTGCCAAAAAAAAATTACGCTACATGCAAAGGTTATAAAAATCATTCCATATGTATTTATGTATTAACCAAACGTTGTAGAATTATATAACCATAAAAGAACAAAAAACTATTAATTAAAAAATATAATTATATGAAATTATTTAATTAAGGCTTAGTTTTTGTTTTCAGTTTAGTTTTTTGTAACAAGAGAAACTTAAATATAACGAGTTATTAAACAAGGCGTGCGAGCGTTTTGTTGGTCCGCGATCTATATTATACGATAACTTCGCTTGACCCACATACATAAATGTTTAGCATTGTATTCTAACAAATTGAAAAGGATAAGCTAAAAGTAGGTATTGTTCAATATCATAGCTTTAAAAAATTTAAATCATCTCAATTTGCAATCATAAATAACTTTAAGTTTTCAGTATAAATATTTTGTTTTCTCCAATGGAAAATTATGGTTAATACCGTATTATTTACATTTATTAGAAGACAGAAAATACTTTCATATCAAGGGAAAAATTTTGAACATAAAAATTTTAATGTTCTAGTAGGGGACCTCTTTTTTGTCGTGCTCAATCTTAGTCGGTATTATTTAAATTGAAGACAGGCTGGAAACCTGTCGCGGCTGGGCGGCGCTCTTTGATAAACTCAGCGAAGTGTAGAGGGTTGAAACGCGCGCGTTCCTCCCGCATAGCTGCTCCGACGGGCTCAAGAGAACGCTTTTTGTGGCTTTCACGAGTTCTAATTCAATGAGCTATAACAGTGAATTAAGTTTCAAAAGCAATGTTGGAACTGCGTTGTATTATATCTTACTTCACAGAATACCGTGGACGTATGGGTGAAAAACAGAATATAGCTTTTCCTTGTTCTTCATTTAGTATAACTTCACCTGGTAAATAAACTTTTCGCTTTCAACAATAACAAGTTTGACCAAAAGGCAACTATTGCGTTTTGTAATAGCAGGAGTCCAGTGATAACAATGAAGAAATAAAACCATAACAGATTACTGCGACCGTACACAATTTATAATATTCAAGCATAATCAATCAACAACCTGTTTTCCTATAAACTACATATTTTAATACTCAACATATATGTAGGTGATATATGTTACAATATACTTAGTTAAAGCTTAACCATTCTTTCTTTATTAAGTGACAAACACTAGATTTTTGCCTGAGAACATATGCCTATGTATACCTAAATGTAAATATTTAATCCATTTTTCATAGTCTTAAAAAAAAATCTTTGAACTTAGTAACAAAAAGCTAAATGAAACAGAAATATAAATGATGTTTCTTTATTTCATGATATTGCTATAAAAGTAAAAGAGTCGACGGAGATGCGTTAACGCTTTTACCAAGTACTAATATGTCCAAGCAAAGTGATGGCTTCCTTCCTTGGATCTGAGAGGCAACATTTATTTTATTACATAGATAGTTGTTCCATCGTTTATCATTAATCTTATCCTTGTATCTTCTTTATAAAATATCTTAAAATCCTTTATATAAATTAATATTGTCTAACGATAGGTCTCATAAAAAACATACAGCGAACTATAGAGAGGGCTATTCTTGGTGTTATCAAAATAATCGAATAAGGAAGTTCGCTGACATGGCCTAGCATATCAATAAACTGAAGTTGCAATTAGAGAGCAACATAGTGCGAAGATTGGATGGTCAATGTGGCAAGGAGATCATTGAAAGAAGACCAAATACTAGCAAGGATAACGTTTAACAACTTACAGACAAAGGAACCGACGAAGGTCACAAGGAAATATTGAATACGGTGGTATTGGACAGGCAGTACTACAAATTGAAATTCCCGCTTACGTATTAGGCACATTGTTCTTTAAAAAGGAATTTGTAACTGCAGTTTGAAGAGTGCCTTTCATGACGATGATGATGACACTCGTTATTGTACTGGAGAGTTTAGACATAGTACGTTAGTCAGTTCCCTTCATGTGAAATATATTTTTTTAAAACTGTGTTTTCATGATTTATCGAGTTCACATTTCCTGTTATATCTAGAAATATAACTTTCATGTACTAACTCGTCACAACTCGTACAAATAAATTATATATGAAAAAGTTATTATTTAACAATTAAAGTTTTACATAATAAAATATTAATGGAAGTTGACAGTATATTTTAAAGATTGTTGTACTAAAAATTAAGGTATTTGTTAACCTGATAAAATTAGCGTTAACTGATATACCCAAAAGGCTACTTTCACACAGTGTTTTTTTTTAATGTCTTAGCGTATTTGACCATAACTTATACGCTTTGAATATTTTTAAATTTGACCCAAAATTCCTATTTCAATTAAACATCATTCTTTTCTATTTGTCTGCCGTAAGCGCGTGGGCTGACGATATTTGTCTAGTTTTAACTGAAATAATATTAAGCATGAGTAATAATCCACATCTTTCCTCATCTATGTCATTATCATACATATAGATCGAAGGATGTAGAGTACATTAGAACAAAATAAAGACTTTATTCGACGAATACAAAAGAAACCTTGTTCATGAACCATTGAAGGCCGACTGGCGACAACGAGTTACATTACGCAGGTACTAGTAATGTACTCGCGCACATATTTCAAGAAGTTCATGGCTACTTTTATTTTTGAGTGTGATAAACTCGCGTCAAGAGGGTCAAGGACTTTACTTTTGGCGTACACCACCCGGTTCTGTTGCCAACAGACACGTCTTTTGGGAACAAAGTCAGCAGTCATTATCTAGCACTTTGCGTACTAATCCCAGGCGAAGTCGTTTACAATTTCATTCAAGAAAATTGTACGACCGTCAACATTTTAAGCATTGAACATTTGTTTGTGTAATCTCTATTAATTTTATTAGCGTAGAACTGAGAGAATATTTCACAAAACGACATTGCCTAAGCAAATATTGACTAGTTCTATTCGGACGGCCTATTTACGGGTTCCTTGGCGATTGCCTTCGCAACCGAATAAATTTATTCGTATATATGTATGATATGGTAGTTTTTTAGTTCGAATAAGGTATTCACCGTAGCGCACGAATTAGCATTTCGATGCTGATTCGCCGGCGGCGAATCGTGTGTCCTTGGAATAAGGATGTGGCAAATGGTCGTCTTATCTGCCCGTTCGCATTGCCACTGCC
>DWHS01000021.1:0-14501 GCA_018247935.1 Trogonoptera brookiana
CATTTATTTATGTATGTAATGTTGGTATGTATCTGTGTATGTATATTCTAAATTATATATGTTCTTAAATATAAAACTTTTTTGCTCCTACTATACCAGTCATCTATTCTCCCAGAGTGCATCTAAGTATTAAATCCGCCGTTTATATAACAATATATAAACAACATGCGAACTGTAGTATATATGAGTAAAAAAGAAATTGAAGAATGTTAGTGAAATTTAGTATCTGACACACGAGCCTATGGTGTCGAACTAAAGTAAAAGCAAGTGTGTGAGATTTTCAGTTAAATATTCTTATAGAAAACTGGATGCAATTTTAGTCAAATATTTGAATCAATCTAAGCCGTTGAGTAATGCAACGGTTGGTGGATTAATGATTAAAATCAAAGAAAGTGTTCTTATAAAAACAATCGTTAATGATTTTTTTAATGAAAGCACTGGTTTAATGAGAGGTTTAAATATGATAATGAATAAATATAAAGATTTATAAAAATTTCAGGAGCCAGTGCAATTAGATGCGGAATCGCCAACGGTGCGTTTAAACTCCCTTGTAGAACAATATCATTATTTATATTATGTTCCATTTGCACTTAATATTATGAAACCGCTCTCTTAAAAAAAATCTGTAAAATATTCATTTCTGATATTAAACGTAAGCATGCAATTTATTTAATATCACTAATTAGTATTATACAATAATAATATTTTCTTCCTTCCAATTTTCTGGTTCCTTTTTTATAGCATTTTTGCGCTCTATTTTTTATTTCGTTGTAAATGTATATAGATAAACCGCTTTTAGGCATACAATCGTAACGGTTTTGTACTTATCATTAGTCATTATTATCATCACCATCACTTGAGCATATTGTTGTAAGCCTGTTTTTCAGTTTCACTCATTCAAAATAATTGTAGTATTCGTGTGTTTTTGGCTTTTTTTTTTATATTACATCAATTTTTAACCTAGATTTTTCCTCACAGGAGCCAACTGACAAATCTCTGGATCCATTTTACGAGTCCCAAGAGAATCACAATCTGATCGGTGTTGCCAACGTATTTCTGGAGGCGTTGTTCCACGACGTGACCCTCGACTATCATACGCCGATCATCAGTCAACAAGGGGAAGTGGCCGGGCGTTTGCAGGTATTTAAAAAAAAAGTAGGCTAGAACATGTAAAATTATATGATATTGTTCTCGCTGGTAATGCTATGAAATATTCTAAAATTACGTTTTTCATATATTTTTCTAGAGAAATTGATGCTGCTTATTTAAGATTTTTATTGTATTCGAAGGTGGAAATAAGTCGAGTTTCGGGTCAATTTCCACAAGACAGAATTTGCGAGGCTGCGTCTGATAGCTCAGGAGATATGAGAGATGAAGATGAACCAATTGATCCGGCTTCACAACAGGTTTATTATCATTTTATGTTACTAGCTTTCTACATAACATTTAGTAACTCCTCTTATTCGATTGTATATATTTTTATAATATAAGATAAACAATAAAAATGACAAACTTGCCCTGATTGAGTATTTATGTACCCTCTGTAGGTGACGATACGCGTTTGCATCAAACAAGCAACAGGACTTCCCCCGTCGCTGTCGCACTTTGTGTTCTGCCAGTATTCCGTATGGGGTGGAAGTGGGAGCGACCCAGTGGTGGTGGCACCATTAGTCAGCGCAGATGCGCCCCCCGCCTCTCCACGCCACGCCCATCATCTCACCGTGCGTTTCGATCATAAGCGGGATTTCAAGCTGCCACTTACTGAAGAGTTCGTAGAGCATTGCGCCGGTTTGTAACTATTTAGGGTATTGTAAGATAACACACTAGATTGTAGAAGAATTATATATTAGAAGTCATTTTCGGTTTCGCAATATTAAACATATATTTTATTAATGTTCTTTTTATACGCTTGTGTTTATTGTTACGACGAGGACATTAATATCCGTTGTGTATATTATCTAAAGCTTAACATTTCAGAAAAATTACGTAATTTATTTTTAAATATAATCAGCATTATCGCCCTTGGCTCATGTGGGACTGGATGTAGGCCAATACCTTAACCGTCAGCCGCTCTTATGGGGATATTGGTTGGACTGCTCTCTACGTTCTGTATGAGCCATCCACTCCGAGAATTCGTCCTAGTCGGTTATTACTAACATATTTCATATGATAGTGGTAGATGTGGTTGAGTAATTGCCATTACAACTTGCAAATATTGATGGCTATAGACAATTTTGGTTCTTTATCAAATCTTTATTAATTTTAACTTTTGTAAGTTAAGTACCTTATATCAAAATATAATACATTTAATTACATTTTAATATTGTAATGTTGTACTCTTACCAGAGGGAGCGCTATCCATAGAAGTATGGGGACACCGTTCCGCCGGGTTCAGCCGAGCGCGCGGTAACTGGGAAGTGGAACAACGGCAGCTTGCCAAGGCGCGCTCATTGGCCGACCGTTGGGCTGAGCTCACGCGCAAGATACAGCTCTGGGTTGAGATACACGAGCTCAACGATAATGGCGAATATGCACCCGTAGAGGTAACCGTTTAGACGCATGTTTCTTTACGGATGCACAAAGAGATTTATAAAATTAAACAGTTCTTTAATGTAGTTTGTGAAGAAGCGTTTCTCGGCGTAAATTTTTGTATAAACGATAGATTAATATCTTTATATCTTCTGTATTATTGTTGTGACAGGTGACACAGCGTAGCGATATGGTGACTGGCGGCGTGTACCAGTTGCGGCAGGGCCAGCAACGGCGTGTTGCAGTACGCGTGCGCCCAGCTCAGAACTCCGGCACGTTGCCTATCATCTGTCAGCACATCGTCAGCGTCGAACTCGGCTCGGTTACCGTAAGGTAAACGACTTTAACCTACAAAGATGAAATAGGGTGTGATAGGATTACTTTTGTATCTTTATTGAAGATTTTTTCCAATAAATTATTTAATATTATAAACGATCTTGTTTTAAGACATTATTAAAGATTGTAGTCCTTTTAATAAAATACCATTATTCACTTTTTTTGCTTTCGCACACAAACACGTTTTGCTATTTTGCATTGCTTTCTGATATAGGAAGCTTGCATAATAAACATACTATAATTTATTACATGGAACATATTATCATTACATATTTATGTACCCGTGTAAAGGTCGCGTCTTCAGAAACCGTTGGACTCATATCAGGAGGAGGATCTAGCCGTACTGCGGGAGAGGTGGAGCGAGGCATTGGCACGCCGCCGGCAGCACCTGCACGCACAGTTACAGGTTTGATTTTTACAACATTATGGATAACACATTTTTTATTACTAGTTTAATTGTCTTTAGATATTTTTTTTCCTATTAATTATTTCCCTTTTTTTTTAAAGAGTAAAATTTATTATGTACAGAAACTGGTCAATATGTCTCCATCGATGAAAAGCGAACGCGATATGGAAAGAGAACAGTCGCTTGTGGAACAATGGGTATCCCTAACAGAAGAACGAAATGCTGTAAGTATATAGTGGTTCTGTAGTTCTTAGAAGACTATGGTATTTTTTTTGCATATTTGCATGTTTCCGTAATATTTATCATATATAATTTTTTATACTACGAATTTTTCAATCTTCAATCATGGTTTCTGATTGCATACAAAATATTATAATTATCTGTCGCTGTGGAGCAGTGGCTAAGTGGTGCACTTTGTTATTTCACGGGTTTCCTCATTTGACGGTTTGTCAAATGTTTCCGGTTAGCTACTATTATTATGTTAGTTGCTACAAAGTTAAGACAAAATTTCTACGCTTTGACTATTAACACATGAGAGCCATACTATGGACGTGTGTACCAAATACGGTCTGATCTCACATCTCTCACTAGAATGAGAAAAATATTAAATACTTGTACATCGTATTTCAGGTGTTGGTGCCAAGCCCCGGCAGTCCGATACCAGGCGCCCCGGCCGCTTGGAGCCCGCCGTCTGGCATGGAGCAGCACATACCGGTCCTATTTTTAGATTTAAATGGTATTTATTATTTTATATAAATTTGACTTTTTTTTTCATATTTTTAATAACTTTTAAGTGAATACTTTATGTAATATTATAAAGTTCGGTTGTATATTCTCATTTGGGAGTTACAGTACCACAAACAGATACACAATAACTCAAGCTAAGATAACACCCTCTTTCTTTTGTGTGGCGATCGGTAAAAACATTTTATTTTTTAATAATTCATCAGTATATTGTATCTAATTTTTGTCTTTGTTATGAAATGATATCAGCGGACGACTTGAGCACACATCCGTCAGGTGAAGAGGTTACCGTAGCGGGTTTACACTCGATCCTGCCGAAGGAGCACGGTAATAAGTTCTACGAGCTGCACATCCTGCACCATCACGACAAGGATGTTGCCGCGCTCGCCTCTTGGGACTCCTCCATACATGACTCACAGTACCTCAACCGAATTACTGAACGTAAGTGCGACTTGCCGTGTTACTTGTCATTTTTTGATTGCTGATTGGCTCGTTTTTTACTGTCGGAAATGACTAACTGATAAAGTGAAAATATTATTGTGTACCGATTTGAAGAACATTCGCTATGAATATTTTTGGAATAACAAATATCGTATATTACAAGACTTATTGTTATAAGTGGACGTATCATACAGAGATTTACAGCGTGTGCTAAAAAGAAACACAGAAGATCTCTGAATCCGAGGATAGGCATAATTTAGGATGCTTGGATGGCAACGAGAAAATGTCAATGATAATAGCTGGGAATTAAAAATCCCAAACAAAATAGAACGACTAAATGGAACTTACTGGACCAACCACAGGTCAATTGTCGACTATAGAGACTCAGATGATTGATGATTTCATTATAAATGCATTTATCTTCTATAACTTAGTGAAAAGTTTATATGTAACATTTATTTAACATATTATTGTTTTACTGTTGCAGCCAATGAACGCGTGTACCTGATACTTAAGACAACGGTGAGATTGTCGCACCCCGCCCCTATGGATCTCATACTCAGGAAACGTTTAGCTTTGAACATTTACAAACGTCAGAGCCTCACCGATAGGATACGCAAGAAGATCGTGAGGTAAACCTTTGACTCCAGTTACACTAATAATTGCACTCGGTGGTGTCTTTGATGCAAAGCTTAATTTTTATCAACAGAACGGATCAGCTGACGCAGACTGGAGTCACTTACGAAGTCGTGTCGAATATTCCAAAAGCGTCCGAAGAGTTGGAGGAGCGCGAAAGTTTGGCACAGATTGCAGCCACCGGAGAAGAAGCGAGTGCTGCTGATGGAGAGACTTATATCGGTTTGTAAATTTACAAGCTTTTACTTAGTTAAGTGATAGTGTAAGTAAGGCTATATAATAAAAAAGTAACAAACAGTGTTGTTTATCCTTAGCCCGCGGATTCAGATCCGTGGGCCTTGTGTCCGATGGAGCCGTAAAAGTTTGTCAGAACTAACGGCGTTGACTTCTCCATCAAAAAAAAAAAAGTGTTGTTTATATTTTTATTATAAACATAGTATAACAAATATCTATTTAAAAATATATTTTTTTCATTATTATTTTCTTTTAATTTTAGAAAAGTACACACGTGGTGTGAGCGCAGTTGAGAGTATCCTGACATTGGATCGGCTGCGGCAGAGCGTCGCTGTCAAGGAATTGGAGCAAGCGCGAGGCCAGCCGGTCACCATGAGAAAAACCGCCTCCGTACCCAATTTCTCACAGGTAAACGATGATTTATTACTATAACCTACTACATTACTGGTCACTCCCATTATTGTTTCTTTCCACATATCTATGATTAAGTCATGCTAATTACAGTTATCATTGAAGTAAAGTGATTACTTTTAATTTAATTTTTCTTACAAAATCTGAATATTTTTTTAATTAAGTATAACCACTAACTTTCAGATTATGTTTTAGAAAATATTTTCGAAGTTTAAGAGAATTTTTTACCTAACTTTAAGTCAAAGGTGTTTCATTATTTAATTTGGTTTAATTTTTTTATCTGTAACACTAGAGATAATTCTTTCTAACACACAAAATATTTCTCAACGATATTTTTTTCCATTGTGTTCGCGTATAAATTGAAACACCAAGTGCAGCTTTAACGTAATGTATTATCGATTGTATTCACAACAATGTACAAGGCTATTGTTATTGATTGATGAAGAATAACCAAAAAAATAAACACACCTCAGCAGATGTCAAAGCGCCATTCGACCCGTGTTTCGGCTATTTCAGTTAGTTCGCCGTACTTTCCCTTGGCTCCTGAGAGACACAAGTCCCGATGGCGAGGCTACGGACGATGCGTGTCGCCTTAGCATTGACATCTGCGGAGGCGATGTAAGTTGTGTCTTCATTATTTTATGTATCTTCATCGATCAATGTGCCGCACGTTGCTCAATAACGACAACGGAAACATTCGTAATCGGATGCCCGCAGCTTATCGCTATGAAAAGTTATCGCTACCGGCCTTCAATATCGATAATTAATAATTGCTTAATTTTTTTTCAATAGACGATGCGTGATGAGTCGCAGGGCGTTTACCTGACGGTCAGTGATACCTACAACAATGTGCCGTTTATTAGGATGTTAACACTGCACTACATTGTACTAATCGCCGAAATAAGATTTTAAGTCTCTTTGCAGAGTAATTTAACTAGCCACAACGTCCTTTAAACCAGTTACACAGTAAGGTTTGCACGATACTGATTGGCCACTGAAGTAGACGTAAGACAGTCCCGCCAATAGAGATATACAGCAGAACTAGGCTCGCTTTTCACAACTGTTTCAAAATGTGGTTGTTCATTATGAACAGTGACTAAATAAAAAAATATATATGAATGCTTTGAGCACTGCTTTATTATAAGCGCTCACAATTAACATCGCTGTTTTATTGCAAACTTGTATTTTTTTTTTAAAAAAAAAATGTGTCCAAAAAATGCTTTGAATAGCCGTGTCACTAACATTTAATTTTATGTACCGTTATTGTGTTCATGTGTTTTGTAAAATCCATGGAATTTATATTTTTGAATTGGGCAATAAGATTTGTAAATAATGAAGAATGTCTTCCATGTTAGTGTATGTTAATCGTATAATTTAAATGTCATTTTACAGTTTTGAAATTTGTTCAAAGTATTATTTTGTATAGGATTATAAGATTAATATTTAATACAAAGCATATTTACCTTAAGTTGCATTAAATAACTTATAAGTAATTTATTAAAATAAAAATTAGCCAATATTTTTTAACTACAATATGTTACAATTGTAATAAGTGCATCTACAGATTTAAACAATAATATTCTAACAATGCGAAAAGTGCTATTTCATTTGGTTATTAATTCATTATAAAAATCAAAAAATATTTTCTTTTTCAATAGCAATAAACGTTTTAACTTTCCCTCTACAGTGGATCAGTTACAGAGGCTAGGGGCATTCTTTAACATCTGAAAAAGTCAAGGCCATAAATTCACAATGCTGGTTAGATGCTGGCTAGTGGATGAATATGTTCAACCTGACTATAAATTTAGATTATTGGTACTTAGAGATTATTGCAAAATTTTGACCCATATTTAAGTTTAATTTTATCGTCATAAATATGAAAATTAAATATAAATTTAACAACATCTAAAATATAATATTTTAATAAATGGCTTTTGTTTATATCCGGGCACATTATACGATTGGTGTTCGTACGCTTGCTAACGTTTGTGTTCGCGCACGCCGCCCCCCCGTTCCTCGCGCGCCCGCCCGCCGCGCAGCTGACGCACGTGGCGCACGCGCACGAGAGCGGCGCCAGGGCCGGCGGCAGCGTGAGTCCGACGAGTGCATGTCCCCTGATGCATCATCCGCATATACACTCATTACACCGCACACGAACTGCCACAGCACAGTCGACGTCGCAATGTGCTTTAGTTACGCCTAACATTCTTTTTACAGATAGTCTATTTTGGAGGGTGGTGTATATACAAGATTATTATACAATTGCATTCTGTAGAAAAGTCAGTGTTATGGTTTGTTTCACCTACAATTTGCTAACACCTCATCTCAATTTCAATTGGTGATAGGCGATGATGAGGCCATAAATGTTGAATAATCCGTATGTCATACCACCAACGAAACACAGAACTGGAAAGGGTCTTCTTCTTGATTTGAAATAACTCGTCTGGAATATTCCCCCAAAATTCATATTCTGATATTTACTTTCCAGTCAAGTGGAGGTAGAGAGTGAGAGAACTATGATATTTTGAATCAAATCTTTCATAAAAGAACGTTTAAAATAATTTCTTTCTTAACAAGATTATTTTCCAAGAGGCGTTATTGCCTCACCGCGTTTTCCTCCATTTTATGTGGGGTAAGCACAACGTGCCTTCTATCGCCATGAAAAAAAATGTTGGTACGTGTTCTACGACCGCTTGTTTACCTGATATCAACTCTCTTCGAGAATGTTCTTGGTGGTGGAACCTCCACAGTCGGATGAGAAAATCAGGCTCGCAGTAATATCTCACTCATTGTTCAGCTATGAACTTCTAACTATCCTGCGATTTTTATCTCTTGTCTCTTACGATACCCACAAGATAAGAGATAGTGGCACACAGCAAATTTACTATTAAGTGTAGTCGCAGCTTCAGCAACGGAGAATATTTTTTCTTAAAACTTTTGTCTGACTGTCAGCTTCTTAATACCAAATTGTACATATGCTACTGTGACTGCTAATGCAATATGTTATACTTTAGTCTCCTGGTACACAGATGCATGAATGAGTGTTGTATGAGTGAATCTCGTAGATAAAAATATATAAAGGTTGTATGTAATCATATGCTGTAATAAATGTTTTTTTAGTTTTCCGTCAGTGTCAGTTACCATCGCAAATTAACATCATAAAGCATCATGCGTAGCTTAGCAATTCAGATAACTTGCGAGTCATAATGTTTTGCTGTTGAATAATTATATAAATAATGTAGTTTTGCATTACTACTGTATTCAGTTGGTAGTCATGTTTAGCGTTTAGTAAATGTAACATAAAATATTATTGTTGATTAATCGTTAATTGTCTTTTCTAAGCCAAATTCAAAAATATGTTACATGCTGTTGCATACTTTTTAAATCGAATGATTGTGTATAGTATACCGTTAGAAACCACCGAGGATTGAAAGGATTCACAGTTCTTTCTAGCACACCTTTAACTGTTACAGTTTTTATTACTTTGTATCAGTTTTAATGTATGCACTCTTAAACTAAAATCTTTCAAGTGTAGGGGGTCTTTGGTATTAAGATTTCATGAATATACTCGAGAGGGGAGTTAAATTAATTGCAAATCTTTCGCACAACAATTGGGAGGAGTTGGGAGTGGCACTAGTAAAGCTAATTCGTTGGCAGATTATGCGTTTGGATTCGTCGTTCGAGTCGCTGGCGGGGCTGGGCAGCGGGCGGTCCGGCAGCGTGGCGGACCTCGCGGAGGAGACGCCTCGTCGCGCGCACCGGCACTCGTACGCTGCGCCCGCGCATTGCGACACCGACCCGTGCACTCCACCAAAGCCTTTCGGACTCGGTTAGTACAATACATTACAATAAAATTTAATCTACGAATTGTTTGTAATCTTAACGAAACTTACTAATTGTTTGTACTTATTAATTGTAATGTACATACTTACAATAAATTATTTATGTCGTGTGAAAGGTCTTACTTTATCGTAACGTGGCAACATCTTTCAATCATTCTTTCGAACCTCAAACAAATATCAAGCTTTAGTAGATTAAAAGACATTTTACAACACAATTTAATGGCAGTTAACACTGACAATTTTAGAATAGTAATATGAAACTAAAGGTATTCGTATTCCTTTATTTATATATGGTACCTAATGTTTTTACATGTTATAGGGGATATTGTGCTGTTGAGTAAAGTAAGATCTGTAATAAGATTTCTTGCAGAAAACAACTTTATATAGTTACTACTTCCGGATACAACCACGATTATATTATCGAGCATTTCAAACTTATCCTTTGTCATGCATTTTGTAACATTGTCGAAAGTCGTTAAAAGCACTAACGCATTCTGTAGAGTAGTAGAGGCAACATGAAGAAAATACTTAATCATCTATCAATAAGTGTGATGTATCTACATAGTAATAAACTAGTCGCACAGAGTAGAAATAAACTTTCCTTTTAATTTTATCAACAATCAGAAACTGCACGAAATGATTTAAACTTAGTTACGTAGTGAGACATTGAGCACACCGCCTAAGTGACATGAAACAATAATCGCCAAGGTTAAGTTAGGACCTATCATATAATACTTTCGCTTATAATCTACCACAAAAGGAACCTTACACATTTCACATCATAACTTCACTCTATATGATTTACATCTTTCTTCCCCACTGGCTTTGTGGCAATGCTATGGCTCTTATACTCCCAGAACCTCTTCTATTCTCATTTATCTCTTATCTCCAACTTTAATATAAATATTAACAACAAATATTCATTATTTAAAAACTAATTGGCATTATAAAGTGAAATAGTTTCATTTGGATTGAAAACATTCCTTTGACTTGTATTCTTTTTATTTATTTATTGTAACTGAATTGTTTTTTCTCCAAATAGACATTTCGCGATGACAAAATGTTTTAACCACCCCACTGACCTGGCTTGACTAACTTTGTATTTTTTTCTGTATCTCAACCCCCGCTACCTTCAGGCTCGTTCCTATCAGGTAAAAAGAACAATAAATCGTATTGACTCGGAATGGCAAATGTATGGCAAAATTATTAGACGAATGTTTAATTGCAACGTGAATAAGGAGTTAATAGTTGTGTTGTGATAAAATTACCGGAAGTATGTCTATGTTCTATCGGTTATGAATTGGCTGTTTTATTGAAATTGATGACGCTCTATTTGGCTATTCTAAATTTTTTTGTTGTAATAGATAACACACGAGTTAGTCGGTGATTGTTTTCACTTGAAACGAAATTAGACCTTTACGCTGAGGCTATTAGAACTTATATCTAATCAGCAAGCTGCCGGCGTCAAGCAAGCTTATGTTGTTGTGTTAAAAACACTGTTATTGTTTGCGTGTTTGTTTCATTTGCATGGACCGAGCATGATCTGTGATTACTTCCTTCACCCTTCCCTCTTCGTTATACTAATCGCTGTGGACTTCGGAAAGTGCTTTAGTGAATTACGAATAACTTCGCTTGTAATGCGATAGAATAGACAAAAACATATATACTGTAAACAATAAAGGTTTTGTATTATGTATTAGCTGATGAGTCGTAATGTGACGAAAAAAACTTAAATAGCAGTGTCGGAACAAGTAGACAGTTACAGTAGCAATATAACAATTGTACGTGAGTTAGGTGACTGTGTGGGTAGAACGAAATGCATGTAAACCTAGCGAATCGTATTATTCATATTGTATAATAACAAATGTTATTAGATATGTAAAGTAATGTAATATAATGTACGCATGTTATAGAAATGTATAAACAGAAGTATTGAAAAATGTAAATACGTATATAACTATGTTGTAAACAATTTTTTAAAGTAGCAATTGAATTTTAATTTGAAGATGAAAATGTATTGAATACTTCAATGTATGTTATTAATTTCTCTTTACATAAAATGTAATATTTCGAATGTATTTAAATATGTTTTAAAATACATTTAGTGTAAACGACATATAAGACTGTCTGTGTACTCTCCTTGTCAAGTTGATAATATTGTTTAACTAATAAATGTAATTGTAATAATAGTTGTACAATTTAAAAGCAATATGAATTTGAAAGGTGATTATATTTGTGCGTGTGTAGCGAACTAATAATGATGAGGTGATCAACGTTTCTCTTGCAGCGCGACCAACGTTCCTAAACTTGAATTTGAACCTGAACTCACTGCGACTGCAGACGCCGAACAAGTGTACGTCTAGACATTTAAGTCGTAGTATCGCTAGAATGGCTTATTTCGATAGTTACGTTTGATTACATCGTCTCATACTACATGAGTTTGTGTTCATTATGCATTTATTATAAATTTCATCGTATTTTTTAATAGTGTAATTTATATTACAATTTATTATAAATATGATATGATTTAAAGTGACTTCTACATTTTTTAAATTATTTTAATTTTTTATTTCCAGTTTTGTTTTAACTTTTATTTTGCTACGACTCATTAGGAGTTATTTTTGGTGCGATATTGGCATGATGTTATTACTTATTTTTCATAAAGCTGAAGTTGGATCGAGAATCGAACAAGATAAAATTCAAATTTATCCAAAAATATTTTAAAAGCTGGCATTATAAGTGCTGGTATATATAAATTCGTTCGAACTTCGGCTATGAGCATGAATTGGCGATCACATATCAAAATTGTTTGGTACGTAATAACTAGGGTAATGTACGGTAATGTTTAAATTACAAATCAAAATTTCATGTTTCGAGACATTAAAGCACCGCATTCTGTGAGTTCACGTGGCAGGACTGCACCAGTTTTACACTTTTCACACAAAAAAAAAAATAGTTTTAATGAATGTAATATTTAGTACATACCTTTTTATTATTAATTATATGCATTAGAAACTTATAACTGTATAAAATCAAACCAGATTTTTGTTTTTATAGTAAAAAAATATATAGAAAGATATTTGCATTTTTTAATTTAAATATTATAGGCAAAAACGTTGACATTAAAATCTATTAATATTTGAAAAAAATGCATTTGCGTTATGGTACTCTTGTTTATGTATTCATATTTATTAGTGTACTTGTGCATTTTTCTATATAGAATTTAGATAACAATTTTTAAATAATTTGCCAGTAGTTTTAAAATGTGTTGCTTATTACAGCGTCTCCGGCGAGTGGCAAACTCAATCTGCGTATGACGACATTGCACGAGGAGCCGGGTAGGAGGAACGACGATGATTCCCATTCGGAACCAGAATCAGCTCCCACCGATGAACTGTCGACGCCTCGCTCACATGTATGTTAAAATATTCAATAACAAATTATTCGATTTATACCTACAATTGAAAATTAATTCATTCGCATTTGTATAACAACACCCTTGGCGAGTGTTGCTTTTATTAATTTCTTGTAACGTACATTAAATAAACTTATACGCTTCTTTACCAGTGGTATGTTCCTGTAACTGGAAACCGTCAGATACATTGATGTACTAACGTGGACAACGATGTGCAGTGATATTCTAACTGATGCATTTAATTTTTTTTAATAATGACTGTTATGAACAGGCATATCATTCGAATAAAAAATAAAATAATTAAAATGTTATCGATATTAAAAAAATATTTTGTTTATTTGTTTTAATCAGAGTACGCGTGGTCGTGGTTCGTCGCGCGGCTTCCTGCCCACGTCCAAAACACTGGACTCGTTACACGAGCTGGCGTGCGAACGGGCACCAAATAAGAACTCTCCCTCTATTTCATCCAGCGGTTATGGTAAAAAAAAAAATATTTTAAATTTAGTTACATGGTGACTCACTTCATCTTCACTTACTCTTGTCTTAAACATGTTTACAAATCAAAACACTTAACTTAAATTTATAACTCACAGGTTCACAAGCGGTATCATCTACAAACCTGACCAACGACGACACACTGTCTATACGCAGTATGTCGGTCGACGACACACCAGACTTCGACAAGACTATGGACTATACGCAGTTCACGCGGACCAAATCCACGGTCCTCGGCCTCAAGAATGAGATTACTGAACTGCGACACGATATCACTGAACTAAAGAACGATATAGTCGAATCAAAGAATGAACTGAACGATTCCTCGTTTGAGAAAGCTAAATCGCCGGCCGCTACTCCGGTGGTAACGCCAGGTTCCAGGAACAGAATCAATCCTTTCCTAAGAGATTGTGAGAATGCTGTTAAGGAGACGCAAGGTGGACAGCTGGTCGATCCTCTGGGAGCTATACCGGTGGAAACTCATTCGATATCGACCAGCCCGACTAGCAAGGCGATCGAAAATGCTCAAGTCAATGGCGATGCTCCTCATGAGGTCTCGTTCGGTAAGAAAATGATTATATTTACATATTTGTTCTTAAAAAAAAAGAAAAAAAGAGTTGTTTGGTTGTCGTAGGTAGTGTATTTAATAACAGTTCTTTTTTATTCTATTTACAAATATTTGTGCGGTCTTCAGTGACAATAAAGCAATGGATAGTGAAGCGAGCTCCCATCACAGTTATGATGTCAGATTTACAAAAGGGGGGTGGTATCTAGCCAAGCGGATTCGAAAAGCCTACCGCCAACCGAACTCCATTAGGCAAGCGAGATGGCCGGTGTAAGAGTAAAATTCGAAAAAGTGATTATAATCTACCAGCAAAACAAAACATAGATTCTTGATAGAAAAGAAAGTTCATTCCGTGCCAGCCACTAAAAGAGCGTCATAAGACTTATAAATTATTATTATAATGATGAAACAGGCGACGTAGAGGCGGAAGGGGAAGCGGAGTCGACG
>DWHS01000022.1:0-14340 GCA_018247935.1 Trogonoptera brookiana
CATCGTGTCACTGGGTCCGCGGATTCGGGCCCGCGGACGTAATTGTTTAAATCCTAAAAGCTTCGCTTTATACCATAAATAGTTATCCTATGATTTATACTACGTTAGTATATAATAAAACTTTTACTACTTTGACCAGTCAATTGTTTTATTGCTTGGCAGGCGGCCAGGCGGCATTTGCGTTGAACGTTTCCAGCTATGTAATTTTCCTTGCGTCAGACTAAGCCTTAGCAATTTTATTTTATAAGTTGTTGAAGTGAAACTATAAACTTTATTCACATTATTGTTGCCGCTAAATGAAAAGTATTTCACGCAGTCGTCAATTCCAAAAAACATTGAAACTTCGTTAAATCGGATTTTGCCTACAATTTTATCGCGCTACTTCTGCTTCAACGTTTCTTTCTTTAAAATATGTATACGTCTACACATACGTATATATATTTCTTATATATTACCTACCTGCTAATGCAGAATTGATTCAGACGTTCATAGACGCACGCATTTATATGAATGTGACTTCCCGTATAAATATCGGAATGAATAAAGTGAAAAGTATTACCAACGAATTTACTATTTCGTTTATTTGTATAGATTTAAAATTTAATTTCTATTGAGCATTAAGTTTATCATTCATTTTGAGCTGTTGACGTCCGCAGCTGAACATAGGCATAGATATTGTACTGTACTGAACTGACAATTATAGTATATTGATAAGTCACAGGAAACGCTGTAGTTCTTTTTCTGATCATTTTTTTCTTTAGTTCTCTTTCACTACTCGCCAATAGGGATGAAAGCCATCATCATCATCAGCCCGAAGATTACCATACTAATCATAGTCCTCTGTGAATGACTAAGACGACGGATTAAAGACGTGAAATTTCACATCAATATGTTAAATTTCACGTTTTTCTTTATTCTCTGTTGAATAAACGCAATTTTTATGTTGCTTTTAATTTTTGTTTCAAACTTAAATATTACGCAAAGGCGAAAAAATAAAACAACATTATCAGAAATTATCAATTGATATTTAAACATAACAAAGGAAACTTAATTGTTTCACATCAATTGAGAGCATAAGTTTTGTTCTAAATAGGGAAGTTTTTTTCATCACATCGCCTATACATATTAATTAAACTAATGGTATATGACTATAAATATTCGCGTCCATAATATCATTGAAATAGTACGTACAAAACATAAATATATTTTGACTTCTAGTTGTAGTCAGCAACGAAACCGATTCAGTGCGAGTAATAACGTTAATTTAATAAAAAATTACAATATTATACTAATGATGTAAGGAATAATACATTTTCTTCTTTCGCGAATGGGAATGTCTATGCGGAGAATTAATCAAATTTACTCCGGCTTTCAACAAATTATACTAACACCAAAGCAATTTACTTTAAACTAATACGTTTAAGAATATAACTTTTATAACCCTTTTTGGTTTAACTTAAAACTTTTCATGTATTCTTATATGAATAAACATATATAACATTATGCGTAAAGAAATAAAAAATATAAAAAAAAAACTCAGTGGATCTTGTGTTATAAAAAAATCGAATTTTGTTTTATATCAACATCATGATCAACCGGAAGATGCCCATTGTAATTTGTATTCCAAAATAGATGAAAAGCAAGTGTAAATGGCGTACATTCGTTACATCACTAATACATACATTCATTGTAACGTTGGAAGGATATACAAGATAATGTAACAGGAAGAGCATAGTATATACAGATATATATTATTTATAATATTTTGTTGCTAACTGAATCTACATCACCTTTACATTCTGTAAAAAGTTTTCTTTTATTCTATCAGTCGTTTGAATCACAGTTCAAAACACCTTAGCGTGAAGTAGAAAGTTTTTATACAAGTGACTAAATTCATATTTCGGAATAAAAATGAAAATATTGTGACCACGTGATTACAGTATATTAATTATAAAAATTCTGGGGTCATAGAATATAATCAACTAATGAATGAAGCAAATCTAATTGCGGTTAGTGTTAACTAACAAAACTACTACCGATAAAGTATTACTTCTAACAAATTAGATATATTTCTGAGTATTTTTGTTTACAACAGTTATAAATTTTAATTATAGTTACAATTCATCAAAAATGGGTTAATTTTTATTTATATAAACAGGACAACATTATAAATTTATTAATATCAATATACCATCATTCCTTAAAATCAATATTTCTTATCTCATTTTTAATTTTAATTCTTCCTATAGCATTGGTTTAAAAGGAAGGGAAAAATATTTTCGCATTGAAAGTGTTATTTATATATTAGGTTAAAAAAAGATATGATGTGTTAATAAGCAAATTAGTCGTTTCGCTTTATAACTCCATGATTACTATAGTTCCCCAATTATTTTGTTTGTTTAAATTTTGCTTACGAATTGATAAAGCTTCGCCACAAGATACATGTTATTCAAGTCAATCATAAATAAAATAAAGTCATAGCACTTATTAATTATGAATACACAATTTCAATGAGGTACATTTATAAGAAATGAAAATAAAAACCAAATCTAGAATATTAAAAACTGTGTGGATAAGAATCTGCAGTTGAAATCCCAAAACTGTTTTTTTTGTGGAATACACCGTTTTCTCTTATATTGCATATTTTACAAAAATTAACACCAAATCCAATGCATTCTAGAATAAAATCAATTTTTAAATACATTTCAATAAAAAAACTCTTTAGGGCACTGAAGGCGTCGATTCTCGATGATACTCACAAATGGAGTTAACACCTAAGTTTGCTTTTTGTTTAACCAACATATACATTAAAAAAAATAAACACCACCCATGTTCCCAACTTCTGAGACTAGGAGTCTTCCCTCGCAGGAAGAACATATATATATTACAGTGATTTTTTGTCATCTATAAGATTGTCAAAGTACAATTTAACGTTATTGTAAAACCAGTCCTTCTGTGGAAAAACTGTTAGTGTCTAGTACCGTACTTTAAAAAAAATTAAACTAATCGTAGACAATACATATTTTATAAAAGTTTGACTCGACCACCATTACGTGTTATGTATATTTGTGTGTTATGTGTATTACGTGTTATATATATGATTTTTTTTAATGTAAGGCACGCGGCGTTTATGATGGTAAGTGATTACCGTCGTCCACGGACAGCCACAATACCATGATAATTGTAGTTACGTTAAAAAGGCAGAAGCGAGTGCATGTCATACTTAACTCGTATGTAGTGTGCAAATTCTACTTTCAATTGCTGCTCTGTATTTATAACTCATTGTTACTTGGTATAAACTGAACTTTGTGTAGATCAAAATATTTTCTTATATAATTCAGTTTTTTTTTTCGTAAACTATATTAAGAAAATATTCAAATTAAGTACGAATAGATTTGTTAAAATTTGATGTTAAGGTTGGCACTATTGGCATTATCATTTTTTACTCGATGAAGAGACGAGACGTCCGTGATAGTGAGTATACCTACCGCCCATAACTATAAAACAGCAGTCAGGTTGATTACACTGCACCGCAATTGTGCTCGTCGCTTTAAGACAATAGGTAAAATTTATTTTTAAAGGGGATATGGCATATGGCCATTTGGATCTATAGTGTTAACAAAGTGCAAATGTAAATTATATGATTATATATATTATACAAATTAATCATTACAATTTTAGTATACGCTTCATAATGTCTTTTTTGCTTTTAAAAACGATTCAAAACGATTTTGATTGTTTTTGAGAATATTTAAATTACATTTATCTTACTGCATTTACCTTTAAATTATTCCAAACATAAAAAAAAAACATTTTCTAATGCCGCCCCGAAAGTTTGTACAGTCGTTTGCTAATTGAAATTCTTTATATTGCCAACGGAGATATAACCACGTTAGGACTAATAAGAAAATCTTGGATAATATTACCCGAACAGAACAAAAATTTGTATAAATAGATGACTAGGGTCAAAGTTGATAGGCTTAGGAATCATAGACATAGGTACACAAACATGAGCCTATTTAATTATAGTATTTATAACAACAAAATTGAAACCATGGACGTTGTTATAATAACATGTTACTCTTATTAGACAAGGTTAACGAAACGAGAAAGATCATATGATGGTAAATGATACACATACTCGTACCATATAACATTGTAGCCTAGAGACAAGAAGTTAGGTCTCGTTACTCCACTCATCCTTAATGAAATATTTGTTGCATTGTTATATCATGATTTACTAATAACTCTTAAATTAGCTCTTAGTGCTAAGTTTTCTAATAGTAATTTGCAAAGTTAATATATATAATACCTGTACTTTTGATCTTATCAAGTATTACCTAATATATGTTAAGCAGATATTATTAAAAGACGTTATGTGTGTAGTTAAAAATAACGTTCTTTGATGACTGCATAATGATTGACTATTTTGTCCTCTTCAGATAATATATCCATAGATGTATACATTAAAGATTTTTTTTTATTCATATACCATCGTAGTATGAAATAACAAATTTTTGTAACAACATAAACAACCCACTTCACGTACTCACTGCTGAGACTTCTGGCTTTTTATCAAAAGTAGAAAGTCAAGACCAGTTATCCACCATGCCAACTGAGTATGGGTTGCTTGTCCATAAAAGCTGTTCTTGTTGGAACATATCGGTTTCCTGACGATGTTTTCTTTTACTGGAAACTCAAACTCAATGGGATCAAAGAGCTTCTGAAACGCATAGAGACCACCTTACAAACTCAACTATCACGGCTTCGCTTTACCAATTTTACCTTGGAGCAAATAAATATAAATTGTATAGCCAATTTTAGATAATTTATATTGTGTGTATAGAGACTAAGCAAAATATTAGTAAAATATAATTAGTACATTGAAATATTATCATGAGGAAATAGTTAAACCATATCGTCAGATTAGTTAGTGGTAATATGGTACAACAAAATGTACAATTAACTTTAAATTAGCACCACCATCGTTGGTAATATACAGATGTCAACCATTGTCATATTACAAGCATCCTTTGTGAATACAATATGAAGCTCGTGATAATACTTATGCAAAATTCATCAAATGGAAAGCGATAGCTTGCTGATGATGAACAGCACTTGCCCGCTATTAAAGCTCAAACTAAATCTACGCGATAGTGAGCAAATAATCAAACAACGAAACGTTCTTACAAAGTCAACATGATAAATTATAATAAATAATTTTAATAACATTTCTGAATAATAACAAACAGTTTGTAACTTAGCTATGTACAATACACTTAGTTTCACGTTACTATCACTTTGACAACGGTCATGACTCGAAAACTCACTGAATGTAGATTGGATCACAAGCAATATAAGTCACTAACTTCACTCTGAGACATTTGTTCGTCTGTTTGCTTCATTACGAGCGCTTTATGTGAATTCATTGAACTGCGCTAGAGCCGTTGTAACTCTGAAAAATATATTTTATAAAAAACATCAATCATCACTCTATCTTAAAATTAAGTTTGCCAACATAAAAAAAAACAGTTATTGTACACTTGACATATTTAAATTTAAACAAAAAAATATAAAGTATTTTTACACTGCTTTAAAGTAAACTGTTTTCTATAATATTCATATATTAATCTGGGCGACGTAATTGTTTGTATTTCAAACATACTCCGTGGCGCAATGGCTATGCTCTTGCCTTGTAACATGGACACGTCCCTCGTTCGATTTAAAGATCACATAATATAAAGTTTGATTTTTCATACCTCCCTGACAAACCAAAATTACCCCTGGAATTCTGCGTCATAATAGCACCGCTGTGTTCGGTCTGTTAATACATAAGTGGCCACGGCCTCATTGTCGCTCAATACCATGTAAAACTAATGTCAAGTGTTAGTCTATTGTAAATAAAAAAAATCAATACCCCATGTAATAGTATCGTAAACTATATTATTATTATTTCGTTGCGTTGCACAAGAGACGTCTCGGCCTGTACGCCCCCCTCTTCCCGCTCGCCCGTGCTTACTTATCGTGCAGGTGTGCAGCGTCCTGCCGCGCGTACAGCAGCTTAAGCGCGCGCAGCACACCCAACTCGGCGAGCCGCGCCTGCCGCGCCGCCGCGCCCGCCTCGCCGCGCCACACAAGATTGCCCGCCACGAACAACGCCGCCTCCTGCAACTTGCTCTCCGGATGCGCCTGCACAAACATAGCAAATTGAACCGTACTGTAGCTAATGAGACTACCAGAATAACAATGCGGAATGTGATTATGTTTTAACATCTAAAACTAACATTTCATTGTTTTGGGAAGGTGTATACTTGTGACGCAGTAAGTACTAAATGTTATAACTTATACCTGGTATATATTTACTTATGAAAAAGTACATAATACTACAGTTAATACTTTAGCTATACATTATATATATGAAATAAATAATGTATCGTAATACATATACAAAATATAGGTTCTATTTTGGGAGCAGAGGTTGATGAGATCGATCACTAGTATGGTGTTTGAAACTGGTTTACTGTTAACTGCTATGATGTGAAATGATGGTTATGAAGCAAATTGACCATATTTTAAATATTTGTAAAAATAAATAAAACTTACCAGATAATCTACTACTTTTCTTAAGACATCCTCATTAGTCATTATGAGATCCTTCGCTTTCTCACCATCCCCAATATTTCCTAATATGCAAAGTGCCTGCTCCTTCACTTCAGTTGGGTATGAGCCTTCTAGAACCACAATTACAGCCTGCAATGAACAAAACTATATAATCTTTAAATTAAAAATAAATAAGGTATTTTGTCTTACGTACGGAAACGTTGTTTGTGTATACCATGTGTACATATACGTTGTATGTGAAACAGTGATGGCTATGTTGTAAACGCGATTGTACACAAAGTGCGAGTTGAAGACGCACGGATTCTATTCTCACCGCGTTTAAGCTTTCGGTAAAAGTAGATATCGTAAAGACATCGACATATACCAAAATCCAACAGCTGTCAGACATGTCATCCATAACCCCACATATGGCCAGCGAGGAGGATAGCAAGGGAAGGCCTTTAGTCTCAATAGTGAACACGTTATATGTGTTTATTATTATTAAATACGAATGAATAAGTTAAAACAAAATTTTAATTTACATATGGGAATTGTGCATAAATGTCATTATTCCACGAAGAATCTGGCTAAGTAGGATTTAGGATCACCTTTTTGGAAATGATATGCCCTTTATAATAATGTAAGAACTTGTTAAAATGATAAACATTGCACCACATTGCGCTCGTTTTTGACATATGTTTAATCTCCTCAGAGCAATAATTTCATTAGATACAACGTCCATTTAAACCGAAACCTAAAAATTGCACTCTACTGCAGTGGTACCTACTTAGTCGGTCCAACAGAAACTTATTTTACAATTTTACTGCGTTGTTAACCTGTGTTGTCATACTAGCATAGTTGTGTTCCACTAGAGTCGAAGTTATCTGGCTGAGTATTCCTCATCATCCATAGCCACTTTGTAACTTTACACCATGAGAGATTGGAAAAAATATTGAAACCAAACCTTATGTATTAAAAAACTGTATTTCTGACACATAATTCAACCTTTTGTTGCCTACAGCTGAACATAGGCGTGCCTAATAGCATATACTAGGCGAATTTCTTCATGCGAGATAGAGAATATGTATCAGAGTATGTATCTAAGATCACAGAAAAGTCTGAAATTTTTATAGACGTCTTTTTAATTTAAATGTTAACGAAATAATGAGGATTAAATATACCTGCATAACTTGTGAAGAGTACTCCTCCATAATTGCATCGATGTGCTTCCGCGTGGAGAGCAAGTTCCTCAGCAGTCCCAGAGTCTTCATAATCACTCGAGTATCGCTGTCGCCAAGCAAGCGGAACATTTGTTCCGTACCCAAACAGCACAGAATTCGTTGTTTTACCTTCTGCTCAGCCTTAAATCAAATAATAGCATGATTTAGTAGTGATACATCTGTTGCCGGAAACCGTTTCAGTAGATAACACAGCAGCGCCTATTTCTACCAAAATATACTACTGTGCATACATATATATTATATTGATGATTAAAGAAATTCAGTATTTCGCACAAATTACAATATGTGCCAAAAAAAACTAATCAAATAGAATCTTAATTCATAATAATATAATTTGAAGACTTTTGTTATGAATAATACACTACCACTTCTTACATCTTTATATAAAATTTAATCTTGTACATGTTGCTTTGTGCACAAATACAAGCCTTAGCCATTTCGCTTATATAGTATTTTTTTATAAGTCATGTAAACATGCATATATAAAATATCAGGCTTATGTTCTTATAGTACACTTTTCCCTAAACGCATTTGCAATAAATCTATATAGAGTTTTGATTATTAGTTTTTCTCTAGAATTTTTTTTTGTATGAAAAATATATATCATACAATACCTGAAATGCCATATTCATTAATGCCCAAATTCCATTTAATCTTAGCGCAGCTTCTGGCCTTTTCGTCAAATTGCACAACATTTCAACAGCACCTGGAAATAATTAATTAAGATATGAAGCATCTGCAAGATCACCTGTACAACAATAGTGTCATACACTGTGTATAAACTAACAAGCGCCACATAATTTTGGGCTGCATTACAGTTATTATTAACATCCTGCTCGTATCGTCGTTACGTCGGAGCTATTGGGTTGTATCATACTGATGATAAAGCATACATCTGATGATAAAGCTCTGTAAACTTCTGGTGTTTGTTTTGATCGTAGTTAAGAGCAGTGGGGATAAACCCTCTTAACACTGTTATAATTCAGTAGGTCCAGGTACTGAATACAAAAAAGGTACCAGCCAAGTGTTTAGGGGGAAATCGCACAAAGTTCCGATTTACATTTGTAAGCAGGGAATCTTTCAAAAGTTACTAATAATACGAAAAAAAGGATTATAGGGATTGGGATAAACCTTTCAACCATTTTTATTAATTTAAATGGTACAGTAATGTTAAAAAATAATATGGATACATTAATTTATTTTTACCTTGATCCAACATGGGCTCCTTGGCCGGCGAGAATTCGAGTAGCAAGTTGCAGAGAGTGGAAGAACCGACGGTGAGCAGCTCGGTGCCGGGCGAGTCGTTCAGCAGCTCCATGAGGGGCTGCCACACCGCGTGGTCCTACTCACGAGCGCAGATATTATTAAATTAACAGTACATACAAACGGTTCCAATAATAATTATCCAAAAAAGATTCCCGAAAATACAAAAAAAAAATTAAACACAAAATATTCCTAGTCATGGAATTATAGATGTAGAAGTTAACATGAGGTATGAATTGGTTATAAAAACTATATTATTCACAAATTGGAATATTTTTATAAGCTTTTTTAGCCACGAAATCGTGGGGACTCAATGAATAAGACGGTCCCAATGCGAGACGGCGCGGGCTTGATTTCCGCTGAGTCTAGGGAAATATCGTGAGGAAACGTATTCCAAGGACACGTTTCGTGTATCTGCGAAGTCCATCAATCGGTCAGGGAACTGCATGATCGGCCTTATTTCTCGCCTTTTAAGAGAAGGGCCTGAGTTCAATGTAACATTAAAAAGTATATATGTTATAGGGTTAGAAAAGTTAGTGGTATAAAACTTATGACATGAAGAGTGTTGTCATTTCTTTTCATTGGTTGCGGAACAAACCACATACTTAGAATAACATCACAATTACCACTCTAATAATACAAGTAAAGAAAAAATATTCCGCAATTCTTATTTTTATAGTTACCTGAAATGTAGTTCTTAACTGTTGGACAGATCTAGAAAGGGAGTGTAGACATCTTACGGCCGCTAATCTCACCTGAAAAATAGATTTTCTATTTATTTAAGACACCTCCAGCAAGACACTTTCAGTGAGTTTTCATGTATCGTGAATAAATTTAAAACAAAAAATATTATATATAATTTACTAAACATTTGGTAAAAACTTACAGAAGGTTCCGGATTGTTCATCCCGTGGACAATATGCACCATGAGGCCGTGGGTTTCGATAATTCTTTTTCTAATATCCTCGTCATTAGCTCCCAAAGACGCGAAGCACTTAAAAGCCCCTTGCTTCGCGGCTGCGGATGGGCACTCCACAATATCCGCTAATGAACTCATCAGATGATTTGATATAGCCGCTAACCTTTGCAGAGACGTGTCCACCTGACGCAACAGAAGATATCAAAAAATCGTTTTTTACGTCAATAATTTAAAGAAAAATCTTTGTAGAAATATCTATACTATTGCGACGAATCAAGAGGGAATAATTTTGGAAAAAACAAAACAGCTTATTCTATGACAATTAACAACTTACTGAACTTGCCAGACGTGGCGAGTATGGCTAACACTCCACCGCTAGTAAGATACTTGTTGGCGGGGTTAGGTTCCCGCGTTTAGTTGTGGACGTGAAACGTCTAAAACGATGATAAAAATACTACAAAATTTCACACATTCTCATCATTACCTCTGCTAAATATGCTAATGTTTCTGCGGCCGTTGCTCGAATGTCTTCAGGCATATCCTTCGTGCAAAGTCTGGCAAGGCACGGTAATGCCCCAAATACAACTCTGTAAAAACAAGTATTTTGTCACATTAAATATTATTGTCTTATTGCTTAGGGATTGCTTCTTCTCAGGATGCGATATTATCTATATTTTGTAAGAGTAATAAAATAAAACATATATTTCTTTTCATTTATTCAACAAAATGGTCATAAAGTTAACCTATGAAGGAAAGCTAGGGTTCCTAGACGTGGAAACTATAAAAGGGCTTTTTGTTTATTTGTATTGTAAATTCAGAAATATATCATCCTGTTGCAGATCTTATAGTTAAGAACATTATCATGATATAATGTAACTAACCTGCTATCATCTGGTGGTAGAGCACCAGCACGATGAATAAAAGTGAGACATCGGGCGGCGCCCATTGCCACCGGTAACGGTTTGTCCCGCGAGACTAGGAACGTTAGAAGTTCGGGTATCGTTTTGTCACCATGCCTAAAATATTATGTAAATTAACATTATGATCGTCATCATCATCTAAAGAACATCATTATCAATGGACATCCATTGTTGGACATAAAAGTCTTACAATGTGTTCCATAAAACACGGTTCTACACTGCTTGAGGCAACTGGCCCTCTACAATTCTTTCAGTGTAGTATGTAATACAAAAATCAATCGTAGTAATTTAATGACATCTTTTAATTTTTATTTTAATGCTAAGTTACAGGTGGTAATAACTGTTTAGATAGTTTCCAACATAGACTTTCCATTACATATTAGTGGCAATTAGATGAAATTACTTAGTATACGGTAATAAAATTAGCCAGCAATCAGATTATGCCATTACGAGAAAAATTCTTTTGAAAACATTAACAAATGAATGAGAGAAGATTTGTTAATAGGCTTGAGAATTTTAAGAAGGATATCAAACTGAAATCCTACTTACTGTCTAATCCTGTTACTTACTTTTTGTCTACCATGAGTTATGATTTAACCTATATTTTACACGACAGTAAGTAGTATGAGAATGAGCAATGAACGGAATAGAAAACAGTACCTTGTGTTTAATGCCACTTGAGAGACACTAGCGTTCTCAAAACACATGGCAGCTAACAGATCTAGTGCAGGGAGAGCGCGGGCAGGGGGAGGCGTGGAGCGCGAAGACAGTAGCGCAGCCGCCGCCCCGCAAGCTCCTGCGGCACAAAGCGCCTCTTGCTCTAACGGCCCTCCGCACCAGATTGACAATATGCGCACTACACACGCCCGTGCGGTCGGTGAACCCTCGCGAGCTATTTCTACACAATCACATAAATTATACTCTGTTAGTAGCGACAGTGAACTACTGTGTCAATTTTGCTGTACATGTAAAAAAAAACATGACATTAAGAGCTATAAAAGAAGAAGCAGAATTAAAATGATGTAGACATTTACTGAACCCAACTCGTGCACTTCTACAGTTGTAGTGCCTCAGGTATCGAGGGTGAAGGATACCTATCCTAGTGGGCGCCACAACAGTTTTTAAAACCTACTACAACTAAAACCCCTATAATTGGACGGGAATGTTTCCACACATATCTGCCATTACCATTATCACTTATAACACTACGCCATGTAGTGTTATAAGTCAAGTTCAGGAAGTAAATGTCTTGTTTTCTATGCATTGTCTTTTTAAAAAAGTTTAAGAAGTGAGAAAATTTAAGATAAAGTAAGATAAAATATTAGTAATATAGAAACACAATATATTAGTTAAAAGGTTGAAAATACATTAAATGGATTAACATACCAGTACATAATATCATACTCACACTATAAAAAAGTATTATAAAAAAAATCCATGCCTTTCCTAAGTCAAATTTAACCTTATTCAATAATCTCTCAAACAAATATTATGCTCTTACAAGTACAGCTACTTTACATTAATACAGTACCTTAAGAATTAATATGAATTAAAGATTTATCTTCTAAAAGGATTTAACAATTTACTTACGTGTTAGCCTTGATAACAATCTCATGTCAGCCGGTAGGGCTGTAATTGGTGCTGGTGGATGTAAAAATATACTTCTTAAGGCACATAGTGTTGCTTCAATTAGTTTTGTGCCTATAGGGACAGTTTTTAGTAACTCTACTAAAGATGATGCAGCACCTTGTTCCACCAATGAACTAACATTTTCTGCTGTGCCTTTAGCTAATGAACCTGTAATTACACAAAATGTTCAATGATTAGTAGTTAAATGACAAAAAAATATATTAGAATAAATCATTTACTGTTATTTACTCAAAGATTACTGGGTTCTGCACCAAATGTTTTTACAAATATTACACACATTAAAATAATTGTTTACCATCAAAGATTATATCTCCACCTACCATGTGAGATCATCTCAATCTTTATCTATATTAACACATTATTCTTAGCTGAGATCATCAATTACATTTCATTGATGTTATCATTGATTAATGTTTTTTTTTTAAAATATTCAATACAATCAATGAAATCAAGATACAGAACTATTAGGTAAAATTTTTTTGTTTTTAAATATTAAATTTTTTAGAGCTAAACTTATTTATTTATTTATATTATAATTGCATATTGACATAAATTGACTGTACATTTTTGTTGTGCTTACTACACATGAAATTAAACTGTTAAAAAAATTATAACTATAAATCAAGAGTGTTATAAGAAATTAAGAGCAATGCAGTAGATGAATAATAACAAATTATGCAAAGATAGATTGTTAAATGTCTACTATCTACTAAGAATAGAACAAATAACATTGATATCAGAGGTCAATGCAACAAACATTGCCTAAGAAAATAATATATGTTTATTCTAAAACTATATAATAAACATAATTTAAGAACTTTTAGCCATGTATAAATGCGTAAAATAATAAATTTCTTATTAAATATGTATATTAGTTACCAATTGTAATAGTAGCTTCTAATCGAATGTTTGGATCCAGCGTTTCATCGGACATCAGCTGTAAAAGTCGCGGTACTATTCCTTGTTGTATAACGGAACTCTTCTGCCGATTGCTTCCAATTACTGAGTTCTTCAAAGTTACTAACGCCTCTAACGTTTTAACATCCTCCGAAGAATACAGCTCGTCAATATAAGAACGGGAGCTTTCGATATCCTTGCGGTAAAATGATATAGGTTATATACAAAAATAAAAATAAAAGAATAAAATTTTATGTACTTATTGTACTAAATTTATAACATACCATGAATATCGTTAGCTGCTGCATGTCTTAGGAGATCTACGCAGCAATACTGTTAAAAATATCTCAGAAATTATTTCTGAAACCGATTGGCGAATACGCTGTCGCTGTCAATTTCACCGAACCATCTGTCACATTTAAAGTCGGGTGAAACAGAACGAAAATCTTACATATATGGCAAAACTTTTGCTTTTAAAATATTCACAACTTTTTCTTTTTTTGTCGTAATTTTAATAACAAATTAGTAACCTTAAATCACGTCATAACTGTTTCTTAATAACCTATTAACAACATGTATTTTCTATGATACTTCTTTCCTAATATTAAGAAATCACAACTATACATAATTTTCAATTTGTTAAATTTCGCTTAGTACATACCAGTTACCAATGTAATTAATTTACATTGGTCTATAATTGAAATTGATTAATGTTTATAGAAGTTTGTATTAGATGTTTAATATATGTTTTTGTATATAATTTTACCATAAATTTAACACAAGAATACGGGGAAAAGAGAATATGTCACCAAGCAACACTTTTTAATTGAATTACATTATTTGTTTGTAG
>DWHS01000023.1:0-14207 GCA_018247935.1 Trogonoptera brookiana
ATTTTGATCTTAGGTTAAAAAGTAGTCAAATAACATCTTCTTGCAGCAATACTTCCTTCAAATTCCCCGCATGCCTTCTAAAGTATTAAATCTGTTCGAACATGAAACTTTTCCGAGTGACCTCGCTTGTAACAAACGCAACGAAGCAACTCTCATTATCCGAGAAAACTTCACTTTGAAATTTTTATTAAACTAAAATAGTTGAAGTGGAAAAAGTTATAACATGCCGTAACAGTTTGTAGATAACGTGATAGCGCAGTTTTTCAGTATTTCACTTTACGATTAAGGCGCAGGTTCGGATCCTATTCAGCATAAGTTTCCGATGACGGAAAACATCGTAGCAAACCATTCGACCCTGTTTTAGGAAAATCTTTTAGCAAATGGTTCATGTAATTATAGGTGAAAGCCGTCGCCTAGGAGCGTGGGGTCAGAATTGAATCTTTTTATGAAGGAAAGCGGTTGGGCAAAAAAAATAGTTTTACGTGAACTATTACCGTTAAAATGTTTTACACAAAAGTATTAAGTGCCAATATCAGCGATGCATTTGGGGCCGATGGCGTGCGGTTGGCCGGCTTCCAAACGCTACGGGGTCGAGGGCATATCAAGAAGAGCATAAACAAACGAAAATAAGCATCACCTGTTGTAGCATTGAAAAATAAGCCTTACATTTGATCTAAAACGATTTTATTTCTAACAGGTCTCTGTTGCAGGAAACTATCTAGATAAGTACAAATGCAGTTCCTACTTCTGCCGCCAAATATTAATGTGGAAATATGACTATAACCCGGTTTAAAAGGTGTTGAAGCTAGTGAAATTAATGGGGTATTGAGACTTAACATCTTATGTCTCAAGCAACGAACACAATGTGATGCTGTGTATATCATCCTAACTAGCGTCACATTGATATCAGTAAAACTATCACTATCAGGTGGACGTCCTGTTCGACTTGCAGCTTTATTGACAAAAAAAATTGTGATATGCTACAAATTTTCCCCGCTTTTGAAGTAAAAAAGTATTTCTAATAAATGAAACAAAGCAATAACTTGTCTACAATTATGGTTAAGTATTGAACAGAAATAAAGTTGCTACTAAACGCTTACTAACTATTATTGGTATGAATAAAAAACATGTTTTGAAAAGAACAAACATTTAATTATTAAAAAAAGTACAGACACATGTAAATAGGTAATAATTTTGCTCTAGTAGCTTTTTTAATCAATTTTCAAATATAAAGAGAATCAGTAATATAGACAAGGACTTTGCTACAAATAGTTAATATTTGACTCTCACTAAGAGTAAATCAGACTTTGAAATTTATTATCATTAGTTATTGGAATTCAAATAAAAATAAAACAAATCGATAGGATTTCTAATAAGAAGACATATTTATTAAATCGGAATTTGCTCCTTTAAAAGATATCTGTATAACATCAGGTGATGATGGATTTCTGTGGATATCTTGTCTTTTAATAAGTAACTGCAATTCTTTACTGCAAACTATTGATAAATATAATCATGGATCCAAATTATCAACTATTTATGTCTAATTCAATCACAGATATAGTACAAAGACTATATTTTTGAAAGAGTTGATAAGGAATTAAGGAAGGAAGTCATTTAATATCTAAAATCAGACTACGAAGTGTAAACATATTGCACGTATGTGTATTTAAAGTCCTAATGTAATAAACTAGTAATAATCTATCTGAAACTAGTAAATCTGTTTGCAGACGAAGTCAACTTATTTTCTCTATTCATAATCAATTTAAATATATATATTTTTTCAAAATTTTTACTTTCCGTACTGATTTTACCGTTAGGGTCGATCTATGAACCTTAATACAGATTGTCACTTCATTTGGCCCAAAGATCCAATAGTTTTAAAAGTAATATTATCGTTTCTTCACCATAAACTTTGTCTACCTATTAATATTACAAAATAAGACATCTCCAATGGATGCTATATATAAGTAAAATATCCTTAATAATTGTAAAAAATTAATAATTATGTTATATTTAAAAGGTGCTTAGTGTCGAATAGCGGTATAATAGAAAATATTTTATTAATAATGGGCTTATATTTGAACTCAAATTCATGTGATTAAAACGAGAGTACTTTAGATTTCACAGTGATAGGTAGCATAGTGAATTTAAAAAAAACGACTTGACCAATCAAACTCCTCAACATGAGGTGAATAAATGGAAAGAGAAACCTACTTATCTCAAGGCAAGCGCATCGCTGCTGCGTCATAGACAAAGTTTATTTAGTTGCTATTATAAACTATAAACAACGTGTTTGATTTTTTTTTAATTTAATTTCGCAGATATTTACGATATCATTTTCAAAAAACAGAATTATTACGTTGTACATATCGATGTTATGAGGTCGCTTAAACACAAGACTAACATACATAATGATGCATTATGTAAAACTAAGTATATATTTCTGTATATAAAATACATTAAAATCATCATCATCGATCATTAAGATCGTTGTCGATATAATTATAAACATTATCACTATTATATTTACGCAAATCTTCTCTTCCATCTCAGTTTGTAGTAGTGTCAGAAATTCTTCTTAATCATTTGATGTGCTACTAAAATATTTATATTATACAAGATTATTTGATATTAGATAAACGTATTTTGCACTTTGGTTTATTGCAAGCAGCAGTTACGTTTGTTACATTAATCGAAGATAAAATATTCAAATCGTTAGATACCATACATTTGTTATATATTTAAGAGATGCACAGATAAAATGAAAGCTTAAAAACTATAAACGAAATACACCACAACATTAAACAAACAAAATCAAGTATAATTCAAAACCATACTGTACAGAGATGATACAGAATCTTAATTTAAAATATTTATTTTTCAAGTTTCATCATCAGTCTATAGAAGTCCACAGCTGGAGATACCACTCAAGATCCTTTTGTTTAATTGTTAATTTCGAATGATAAAATAGTAGACAATATGTTATATATAGCTTTTCCCACTACTTCTCTGAATTGGGAATAAAACAAAACGCATTTTACAAGTTCAAAAACATTCTATATTATGAATATTTATATCTCTAGCCAGGGATTGTTGACCTCTTAAAAAAGTTTATTCTTTTTTTATGCATTAATTTCTAAAATAAAATGTGAATGTAATATAGATATTATAAATTAATGTTTTTTTACTGTTCTTAATTATATATTTAGCATAAAATTGACTAGATTCGATTAAAACGTTTCAAGACTAGTTTTAGTATTAGAATAATAAAAATGTATTGTGACTATATTTAACGTTGAAAATTCTGTGGAAAAGATTTGATCCTTCAAATCTTTTCCACCGAATTTTCAACGTTAAATATAGTCACAATAACAAAACCCAATATATTTATCTCTAAATATACCTATATTTAGAGATAAATATATTGTTTTTTTTAAAAGATTCTCTTTTGGATTTTATTTTACTGTACAGTAAATTTCATTACTTTCGTCGACTTCTTAATTTTTATTAAACGTCGTAAGTTATATAAGAATATCGAAAGGATTTTAAGTTTTTGCGTGTTTCTTTTATAGGATATTTTATTAAGAAGAGTAGTCATAAAAAGTTCAACGTCTACGTATAAGCCGGACGCGACGTACTTTACCATCGCTCTCATCATCACTGTCGATTGAAGGCTGCCGACTGCCCAGCATGAGAGCTTGAATATCAGGGTTCAAAGGTAACGCAGGGAAGGAAGAGCGTCTCAACATAGGTCCAGGTCGGGTGCCTGAAAATTAGTTATAATTTATTTATTATTGTATAGAAATTTATTAAATAGTAAATGCTTAATACCAATAAAAATGTATCGTCTACTCTTCAATTCATATGTTACATAAATCTTTAGCAAGTGTATATATATTTTATCTAAAAATGAGTGGATTGTGTAAAATGTTTTTTTCCTCATTATGGGCTATCATCTGACTGTAACTTCACATGCTATTGAGTAACCTTAAGGTGTGGCTCTCATAGGATGACAATCGGAAAGAAATAATCGTGTTATGGCACTCGATCTAGAATTTAAAGGGTCGAAATCTAGCCAGGCGAATTTAAAACAACCTTACTACATTTCAATCTCTCCAAGGAAATGTCAAACCAGAGACAAGGTGAGCAGTTTTTAAATGTATGATTTTGTAATAGATTTGACACAAAGTATTTTATATTGTTTGTCATGGTTTATAATACGCTGGTCTATGAAACAATATTGCAGCAATATCGTCTTCCCATAAGTTTGCTCTAATAATTTCAGTCGTTCGAATATTGCAGAAAAATGTCTACAGTTAAATCCTGCGTAGCAATGTCGGAAATAAATGAAACATGACTATTACTTTTATATTAAAATGAAACATTTAGAAATTTTATATATAAAATGTTCCTTCTTTCATAAAATAAAGAAAGACTTTATATATGTTATATTCAATACAAAAAATATCCTGCATGCTGTATTGGTTTTCAACTGTATATGGTTTACACAGCCTGAAAAATTAAGGAATGAAATGGCCCAGTTAATTATTTTAGTGTTCCTAAGTTTTGAAATTACTATTTATTTATCAAAAATCAACACTATTATTTACTTTCTAAAAATATCAACTGAACGCAAAATAATCGAATCAACTTACCTGCTTACATGCTAGGCTACAAATAACTCAAAACAAATGGATTACTCAAACAATTTACAGCTAGTCAAGCCAATAATGGTGATGTAAATATTCACACATACTCTGCACAGTATCTGCTAGAAATCCTTAAATACAGAGAGCTTGATATAAACGCATTAGAGGCCTGTGATTAGCCATTCGGAATTAGCGATGGTTAATGAACCGGTAAATGGGTTCATTATTATAAATGCATTTATCACCAATAAATACTACTAATGGATACGGATCGTGAAGGACTGATTGGTGTGAAGAACACGCGCCCAGCAGTGGGTATCTAACAACTGTTTATATTGATGATAATTGATAAATACGGATTCTGGTAGTGTAAGATAATAATCTAACGTACCTTTACACCTCCTAAATGAAAGTTTGTTAATAAAATCGAATTGAACTAAAAACCAAAAACTATCGACGAACTAATATTTATACTACTAATATTATTTTATAATACAGTATTATTACAATACATTTTGTTTATAAGACAGAATATTTGAATACAATTGGTTAATCTCTAGTAATTTCTTTCTTTTCTTTTGTTTATAAAGAAAAAAACGTCTATTCTACTGCTAATAATTAAAAATGAATGACTAGCTATAATGAAATAATCTCAGATGAAAACGAAGACATAGTGTTCGGAGTTATTTATACAACTATTGACTTAAGCAATGTTTCATGCGTTTGCTTGCACGTTAATAGAAGTGTAAATAAAACGGTTACCTGAAAGTCTTTTTCATTCATCAGAGAGGCCTTGATCAATAAAACAGAAGATTTAAATCAATGATAGAAAAGATAGTATAGATAAACATTCACGGCACATAATATGATAAAAATTATTGATTAACATCGAAATTTTATTGTAAAATGGTTAGAATTAAAAAAAGGAAACTTTGCAAAGGACACATATAGTGCTTCCACATAAGTAAAAGTGCAACTAAAAGCTTAACGTACATACCAAATAGCTTTGCTACAGATTGTCTTTTCAGGAATTTCGCTTCAGCAGCCGGCGTTTCAACGACGGAAGCTGGCGCTGAGCTTTCTCCTGGAACCTTTTTATCGCTGAGATATGAATTGATAGATTCACCCCTCATATAAGGTCGGCGAATCTTTTTTTCATTATTAGCATCCGTTGTCACCGTTTCCGCTATTTGAAATAGCTGGAGGTTAAACTTGCTGGATTCTCGTCGTAATGTTTTTTTATTAGCAAATTCTGCCAAAGAGTATCTTCTCTCACCATTGGGATTAAGCTTCCTTTTAGCTCTTTCTTCTTCTTTCACTTTAAGTACATCGATTATGGCATTCAAAATTAATATTATTAAAAACGTGGTGATTCCAATCGCTGTTATTGTGTCGTTTTCGGGTTTCATGTTTTCTTTTTTGTTCTTCTTTCGTTTAGCTAAGGGCTTCTTCGTGAACACTTCTATAGCACTACAAGCATCTTTGAGAAATAGTGGAATGGTTTTAGTCTTTATTTCGGCTACAGATTTGTTCTTAATTATTTCTGGCTGATGTTTGGGCGTTTTTACATCTCTCTCTATCATGACCCCGTTATCGTTGTATGCCATAAACCACATGTTGACGCAATAAATACAGTAAAAGAATAAGGAAAGAATAAAAAACAAGATCTTACGCTCGCTCATGTTTACATCGCAGAGGCGCTGCTTTGTTTTGATTGAGTCCGTCTGATGCGCGCGAAGCGAACCACGCACAGTAACGTTTTGTTATGAAAATTTCAAAGCTCACTGGCAAAGTATGATTTGCACTGATTTTCGTAATTTCTTTCCTGATTTATTTTACGTCGTAAGTGCGCAGAGCTCGTGCTGCGTCAGGTCTTAATTTGTGGATCGCGGCCACTACCTTTTGCGCATGTGCGAGATTTCAGCTGGGTCGTACGGGTCGTTTTCGTAGTCGTTGCTTCTGTTAGTACACGGGTGCACACAGCGATGATAGCATCAATGATTTCAGGAGCCTTGACACTGTCTAATACCAGCAAAGAATTATGAACACAGTAATTTTTAAAAAACAATCTTTATATGTAGTTCTAACATAACCTTTGCGTGATAAGTAATAGTGTGTATATAATCATACACACAAATTTGTATTGTTTTATCGTCAAATAAAGTATTGAACATGCATGTTTATATTATTAAAACGTTTGTATATAAATATATACTTGAGTTTCCAAACAACATTTCTCAAACCTTTTATGCCACCGACATGGTTAGTTTGTTGAATATCCAAGATAATCGATACAAATTGGAAAGTAAACAAGAAAATACACAGTAAAATATTAATTATAACAAAACTAGCACAAAACACAATTCTTACTAAATTATACTCATTGTCTTCGACATGTAACACTATATTTTTAATACAATTATGGTTAAGCTTAGTGTCTCACTTTGTCTACACTCGTTGTGAACTCACGTCATATAGTTCCTTATCTAAGACTGTCACTTCAAAATTAGTTTGTCGAGATTAATTTTATTTACATACCCTCATTGTAGTCATCATACCCTCGTTATATGCTACATAATGAGTCATTTAAAACCGGTATTATGTTTACATTACTTATATTATTAAAGGTTCAATTAAGTACCCTAGAGGTTATAGATCTTCCTGTTATGGCTTAACTTTTGATGTTGAAAGAAAGATTTTATAGATTAACTAAGAGAACTATTTGTTTACAAAGCGAAATTCAGGTTTCCATTTCCAATGAAATAGTATTAACAGTGGATTGACAAGCTTTGCGACAAAGTTTACATTTCACGAGAATCTATGTTCAAAAATAACTTTCTAGGAAACAATCCTACTGCCTATAGATATAACTTCACTAAACTTTTTCTGTCCATTTTAAAACAAATAGAAACTAATAGCTATTACTTGTTAAAGCTATATTATTGTATGAAATGAAAGACGACTTAAGTGTTTCACGTTAATACCAAAATAGAAAGTCATCATCCAAAAGTTTATGATTCGTTAAAAATATACTATGAACAGACAAAGGCGGCCTTTCACTACAGCAGTATAATTGTTTTTTTAAAGTTTATCCATGAAAATTAAAGATGGGAATGAAACAAACTTTATCTAATACAAAGTTATTTGCTAAAGTAACAGCGAAGCGAAAAATTCAAATAAATAAAAGTCGTTATAAGCGTTAAATCTAAACTTGAATGCACACATCCAAAACCTTTTCTGTCGACAATATTTTTAGAAATATGTACAACTTGTTTCTTCTATTACGATTCTTGATTCTCATATAATTCTTATTTTATTAAGTAAGACAGATATGTGGCAAGCAATAATTCATAAAAAAATGTATGTATTGTACATATTAATTAATCGAATAAATATTTATAAGGTGCTAGTATACATATTTTAAGATATTAACAACTGAATACGCAGGTATGATAACAATTTTTTCGTCCAAATCGGTTCATTTCCTTTTTGAGAAAACTCTTAGAAATACATTTGAAAGTTCCATTATAAACCATTTAATTTTTTGTCTATAAGAATGAGTTGATTAGGATGTTTACACAACTTAACATTGCTATCGACACTGAAATATAAGATGTTGTTACCGAAGTGATTTAATACGATCGTATAACATAATATTAGCTTATTATTGCTCGGCGGGAAAAATAGTAGCTTTAATGGTACTTAGATAGTTTCTATCAACAGAGACCTCTCACTGGGAATCATAAACTATATCTTTATTAAAATATACAGAATATAAGAAAACTGTGTCAGTAAAGAGATTTATTTCAGTTATCCGTTTTTGTCTCGCAGGCAATCTTTTTCCCATCATTGGAAAATTTGTAACAAATGGAAAGCGAAACGTCGGTTATAAGTGAATAGAGAAAAACGCTTAGAGACGCAATGAATGTAATTTTGCTGTTGAATAACTTTATAGAAAAATGTTGAGTTCTTTTTTTATTGGCCAATATAGATTATTTAAGATATTTATAAAAATAGTTGGATATGAAACGGACGCGGGTACTTTAAATGCCCTTCATCATGACCCGCTTGGTTTGAGGTTATTGCATAGACGCTACAACAAAGCCTTACACAAAAACTCCAAGTTTTTAGTTTACATTGATTTTGTGTACATATGTTAGGTGAGTGGTACTTTGCAGTTGTATGAATTTTTCTTAAATAAATATCGTGTTTTAGAGGAAATGCTCAACTGTGTATTTCAGTGCCTATATAATACTCTGTTATCTATGTACATAAGACATTTGCACCAATGTAGAGACTCATCACGATATCTTTGGAACCAAAAGGGCTGGAGACTTGAAATTCCGTAGGAATATTCCTTTTACCGAGTAAAGGTCAGCTAAGAGCGGATTTTACAATTCCTTCCCCAAGAGGAGTATGGAGGGTGTTATTAATAACCGGCGGGGGAGGGCGGTTACGGTTGCAGTTGCTCCTAAGGAACATTTCAGACAAATTTCAAGTATACATTTCAAATTTAATTCCATATGACGGGTAGCAAAGCGGGAGGGATACAACTAGTCTATCAATATAGATAAAAACGCTACGCGATCGTCATATGTAATTTTTTTCTTACATAACCAATGGACAATAATAGAAGCGCGTTAACCTTGTGGTGTACGATGTAGTTAATGTAACTAGTGAGATTATCGATTTAACATAACATTAAGTGTCTTAAAATTATGAGCGTAGTTGTCTATTAACAAGTGCCACATTGTTATAAACGGGAGGCGAAAAAAGAAAAATAGGTAACACTGTACGTAATCGAATTCATATTTACGATGAGACCAATTCATCCACGTTGTCACTACTGTATGATTGGTTGAATAAAGGTCGAGACCATGTCGTATCGTTGGCAGTCGCCGCAAGCTATCTTGATACGTTTAATCAATAACCCTCCACCTATCAGTCAGCTGTGCACTTGTTGCTTATCATATTAAAAGTAATGCAATTGATATTTGTAAAAGCGATAAAAACCCGATACTACGTTGTGGACAATTTCATATTTTATCTGTCGGCACTTGAGTGATATTTTCACGGATGTGTATACAGTATTTGAGACGTTTATTGATTTTTCGAAATATAACCTCTAAATTTAGATACGCCGCGTATTTCTGTTGACCTAAACCAGCATAACACTATGATAGCCTTTATAAATATATCAACCTTATTTGTATTCATCACTTATATAAAAAAGCCAGTGAAAATACTAGATACTACTTAAACTTCTTTATATACATTATAACGTTTTATATACATGTTTTGTGTTTATTTTTGTCAATAGATTTACATGCGTAAGCACAGAGTATACACATGAAAAGCTAAATAATCTTTGTATTTTATCTTCTTTAGTAAGTTTATGCTTTGATATTATTAAAGGAAAAATAAAACGTTTATTCAGTACATTACAGTAAGTCTAAGGCTAGTATCTATCTATCATTTTACGTAATCGATTTGTTAGGAAAAAAGAAATTGCATTTTTAAATTACAAACCAAAACAGGAAGAAAGTCTTTTGTATATACAATTTGAATGTTTGATTTGGAAACGCAATGAAAATAACAATAAACAACAGTCAAATTTGTGCCGTATTGTGGTAGAAAGCGAGATGAACTTTTACTATTGTCTGAAAAGTTCGTGGTCGAAGTAACTTGATAGTTGCGCTTTTGTTTGCAACATTTGGGGACACGTTGTTTAGTAAATGAAGCCTTTCTCTTCTTCTTTTTTATAGTAATACGAAACATTGTTAACATTATTGGATAAACTCGTTGTATAAGTGAATTTTAATTTCGAAGAATATCAAGCAAATTACAAGTTGAAATTAATGTTAACTATGTTTACTAATACATTAAATTAAATTAAAATATTTGTTGATTTACATTGATTTTTGTTAAGGTATTTATGGTCTTTCATGGTAACGGAAAGTCTTGAATATACCCATTACCATGCTCAGTTAAATATCTTCTAGTTTTTTCAAGACATACTTAATGAAATCTACTCATTATTAAAAAAAAACGCAATGCGACTCGATAAAACGCGACGACAAAAAATAACATGCCGATATTGCATTGCAGAAGGATTTCGATTTCGCGCCTCGCCACATTTCGTTGCATATTGAAATATACTGTAAGCGATTTTGCCGATTTCGCAAGCAAATTGTACACAAAGTTATTTTTTTTTTTCTACAAGAAAACGAGATGTCGAGATGAGTCGTAATCCGCCCGCCTATAACAATGAAGCGCTAATTAAGACGTTTATACAGCACCGCTATGCAAAATTTAACACTGACTATTATAACTAAATATTTCCAGCGATTTTTAATATAACTTGACTGTGTTAACTTTTTCTTTGTTGGAGATTCAATTGCAATTTGTTATTTGCTTTTAGAATTGCAACAGTTTGTTCTATAAAATTACAGATATATAAATACAAATATTGAACACATTATATAGAATTAAGAACCTATTAATGTTAAGCAATCTCAGAGAGAATAATACTGTGGGTTATCAATGAAGGTCTATATGTTGGTAATCGGAACATAGCAATGCTGTTATGCCGGCAGATTTACCTTATGACAGTGGCAGCTAGCAAGGCATATCCAAGTAAAACCCTACTACCAACCAAACTCCTCAACATGTGGGCCCAGAAAGATATTAGACTCTTACGTGTTAAAGGACAAGCACTTAGCCGCTGCGCCACAGAAACAATGACTAATTTTAAAATAAGTAAAACATGGTGAACGAATGTGGAAGGTTTATGAAGTACAAAATTATTTTTACGATTTTCTTTTAAATTACAAAACCTCGGATCTAGAGAGACGTTCACTTGGTGGTATCTATCAAGACAATAACTCTTATCGTTTTTATATATAATATATTAAGTCTCGCTATAATAGAAATTGTATATAGCAATAGGAATAGATAGTAGGTACACCAGTTAGGCAGTATTTAGACGATCTACATAAAGCGAGATCTACTAGTCATGATCCTTAAAAATGGTGCAAGATATATTTATTGCTTTGTAATTAAAATAAATGAGCTTATTGCAACGTATTGCAACAGTTAACCCAAGACTTTAACTATTCACTTGTAAACTGAATAATTTTTCACCCTAAATGCTTTGAAGTATTCTTTCCCTGTTTACATTTCGTATTTAATGAGATGATGTCGAATTCAATGGATCAGGAAGATTCTACTTTCTGTTAAGATTTTCTTTGGTAATAGTGAAAACGTTTAATTTTCTTCATAGGAATTGCACTCTTCGTTACTTATTTAATTGAGAACGAATGGAGTTTTTTTTTCATATTAGAGTAATATTATTTGGTATTTAACCATAACTGTTAATTTCTATGTATACGTTTTTAATATAGTTCACTGTTTATTGAGTAGGCAAAGACGTTAATGATCTGGGAAATAACTAGTTAAAACCATGCTTAGAACTTTAACATTACTATTGTCACCTTTAGAGGTTTATTAGATTTGTAGCTTTCATTAGGTCGGTTCCATATACTCTTTGTGCTTGTATACAGTGTTGTTAAAACGTTTCATCCATACAGAAATATTATATATTAGATTATATTATAGATATTGTCGCCGCAGTAGTATTCATTTCGACATCTTTCAGCTACTACTATTTTGTTGAGGTTTCACTGCGAGTGTTTTTAGTTATTAATAATTTTTATTCCTGCTATTATTATTTCCCTATTTTTGCGATGATTCGATAGTTTCTACTAAAACAATAGGTTTTGTATCTATTAACTTGTGTATAAATTTATAATCTTTCAACTTCTCTTATGCTGTAATTCGTTTGAGTACACATAAAATGGAATATATTAGATATATTAAAGATTTTAAACAATTTACGAAAATAATTTAAACATTTCAAAACAACGCAGTTTCGTGAAAACAAGGACGATCAGTCTTCAAAGTTTCAAATATAACGTTGCGTCAAAGCCACCTGTTGTCATGCAGAAGGATTATGTTGCCGAGCTTTGCCGTATCAGTTTCGTATAACGTATCAAAATATGTTTTCAGGCGACTGCATTTCGCGCTGCACGATTTATTGTGTTCCGAATAATGTTAATGTTCAACAACATCTACAGTCCTACAATATGTTTGTTTCAAATACACGAAAATGAAAATGTTAGTCCTGTAACTAATTCGCTGGTAGTACTGTTGAAAAATAATGTAAAAGAAAATCTTGAATGAAAAGATGTGCTGATTTTTATATCAAACTTTATCCTTCTTTTTGTGAATACCAGTAAAAAATCGAGTACGTTGTAATATAATAGTTTTAGTAATTCTACTTAAATTCAAATGTCCAATTAAATTTATCTTGTAACAAAATAATAAAGATGGATTAAAAGATCGTAACGCTTTGATAATTTAATCATATTTAAGTATAATAATATTAAAAAGATATAATATTTTTTAGAGATACAATAATAATAATTTGTCACTTAAAAACCAACTTAGATTATCGAAAACCCTTTGAGTCAAACGCCTCAAAAGCGAATGAAATATCACAAAGGAATTCTTCAATAGCGCACCCTGATTCAGTACTAATGAACTCCAGTGCTTACTACAGAGATAGCCTCTTTAACCACTCCATTTATAGGACTGAATTATTCATTTGCGATATTAAATTTGAATACTGGTTTTGATTTCATTTTAGACTATTTACTCAGAATTTTTCGCTTTTAGATGTCTCTCTTGGTTATTTACGTTTTAGTGTCCCTCTTTAACCTCATTTACTTTTGTGCATTGTAAATGATAAAAGTGTTTGATTTTACTAAATAAAGATGAAATTATATATTTTATAAGTGTTCTTAAAATATAATTAAGGATATTATGTGATAATCAAGAATAACTCTGTAGATTTAATGCCAATATGGGAATAGAAATTGGTTAGCTACTGGAAATGTGCTTCTAATAATGCGTAGCACCGATGCTAACGCTTGCATCCCCACATTTTGCAGTAAATTTATTGACACTGGTGGGGTTTAATTTGCCACACAGCTCGTAAACTGCACCAGGATTATTCGTGTGGATCTGGAAGACATTCCTCTTTAAATTTGGCATTGTACATTATGATAATTAAAATACAGTCATGCTTAAGTTATCGTTAGTAATTAGCTGTTTCAGATTTTTCCTTCACAATACAACCAGCTAAATATTATTAGAATATTCCTCATTTTGCAATGTACTCATCGCCTATTTCTACTGCAAGGGTGCAGAGTGCAAACTTTGTAAAGCTAATCAAATTACTGCGGTAATAAGACATAACATCTCGAGTCACAAAGCGACGAGTGAAATGTAGATAAGTATTGAAAAGCATACATTACTTTTAATAGGGGATACCATTTCTATTACCATTACTATTTTGTAACGTATTTATATCCTTACTTAAAAAAAACCTAATCAATGCCTCTTCTTTGTCTCCTTTATGAAAGTCATAAGAAAAGGTATTACAATATAGAATAATAATAATAGGTATTCAAAATATATAGTCATCATTTATCA
>DWHS01000024.1:0-14120 GCA_018247935.1 Trogonoptera brookiana
GCATTTTTTGATCAGATAAAAGAAAACAAAGATTTGCTTTTTTAATAATAAAATTATAAGAATTTATGCTCTATATCGTTTTTTTATAGCTTTCGAAACGAAAAACGTATAATGCTGGTATCGTCTTTTGACCCCAGAGTTATCGATATTATATTTTCGAAATGAAAATCAAAAAAGAAAATTACATTGAAGCTTTCAATAAACAATTGTATTTATATTTATAGTTATTTTCATAAAGTTATATTATTTCTTAATAAAAATCACAATTATATCTCAACTCAACTATAATAAGATCTAATGTATAAGATTAAAACGGCGCCCATAATCCAATGTTTTAATCTGGTAGGAATTATAATCGTCCAAAAGTTTCTCTCGTCTATTGCATTAGATCTCTTATAAAGTGAGCTATTACAACTTCAAAAATAATTAGTTTAATATGCTAACATTTGTAATGGTTATTAACAAAATTATTACAGGTTTATGGAACAACACCCTGAAATGGATTTCTCCAAGTGCAAATTTAATTAGAGTTGCGGCAGCTGACACTTACAAGCATTATTCTCATTCCATTTTTTTTTTATCTAGAGAAGCAAGAAACCCACTAAGAGTTTAACTTGGTAGTGCAGAGCGCACATTATAAATGCTTCTGTAAACATCTACGTACATTGTTTATCTATGTATAATCTATAGATGTGTGTCTGAAAAAATAAATGTAAAAATAAAAAAAATAAGACCATTGTTTTATTAATCAACTAGCTCAGTTAATTTCTGGGCGTTATACCTGAAAGTTAACTATACCTCTCAAAATTATAAAATAATGTTTTTATTTAAATCAATAATACAAAATTTATATCAACAAGGAGCATTTAGTCGAGTTTAATTTTATATACGCTCGCAAACTGTAATGATAAAAAAAAACGCGTAAACAGAAATGTCAACATTTTTTTTTATATTGCAATTATTAATTTGTTTTTTTATTGATCATGCTAATCGAATTGCACTAAATACGCCATAGATTATTTGAATATCGGAACGCTTCATTATAAACTAACAGATTCATAAATATAAAAATATACAGTAATTTGAAGAAAGGAGTGTATCTAGAAAAGAAATTAATTACATTTTTTTTTTTATCTTATTTTAAAATGATTATTAACATTAACATCAAATATTACGTTTGAATTATTTTAAAAGCAATAATTATTATTTCATTAATAAAACTAAACAGTATATAAAGGAACTTTGTGTTGTCCTTGTGTATATTTATTTTATCTTTACCTTATTTGATAGTTTTGAAGATTCTATATTTTTTTTATTTATAAAACTACTTTACGGATAGAGTAATAAAATACTATACATTTTAACTTGAGAGATCTGTATTACAATATTACCAATATGAGATAATAACCTGTTATAATTATAATGTAAGCGTCATTTAGCACTTACGAAGTCTATCACATTTTTTTTAATAAAATAATAGTAAAATATAGTAAAATATGTATTTATTAAACAAATATTGTTTAAACTAATTTGTTTTTATATTAAAATTATTTCATATTTCTATTAAACTAATTTAATTAACGTGTAAATTTGTATCAAATCGATTTATTTACGATTATTCGATTTTTATTAATACAGAATTGGTGCACAACTTATCATAGCATTTTGTTTGTGCCATATTTACATAATGTTATCAAATATTGTAGTTTTACACACATACATTATTCATCTCATTATGCATCTACTCAGGACCATAAGCCTCTTTCAAGGACCAAGGGATCGTTAAAGGATTCCTAATAAACCTTTATGTCTTTAAATACTACGTAAAATTATAATGTAAATGGTTTTTAAATTTTTTACTGTATTTTTTTCGGAATAATGCTTAAGTTATTTGTCTTCTTTATAACTTTTAAAGCTTCGTTGGATTCCCAAGGTTCAAATCGCAAAAAGTAACGGCTACTCTTTCCTCATAGCGCGTTAGTAAATGTGAATGACAGATGAAGTTAAAATATTGATGTCAACTTCAATACTGTGCAATACGTCAGTAATAAAAATAAATACGTAATCCCATACTTTTTAGTCGTTTCCGCTATATATTTAAAGTGGAATTAAGAAAAATGGTTAGAACTGTATATTCACCTGAATATTGTTTGCAGTATTTAGAACAATATGCTTCTCAAGAAATTTTCGTTATGGGATTGATTCTGGGTCAGGTAAGTACATTTTATTTATATTTATTTCTTGTTTAATCAGTGTTTAATACTTGAGTTATTTTAATAGATAACAGATGTTCGAGAAAATGTGATACATTTAGCTAGAACACCGGAAGAAAAAAGTAGCGACACGTTAACAGAAAGTAACTATACTTCAGAGAAACAAGATCCTGTCAAAAACTTACTGGGAGTTTCCGAGGCTTGGGTTGCTGACCATGCAAAGCATGTTACGAGAATGTTACCTGGTGGCATGTTTGTTCAAGGTAAGATATAAATGTAGTATAAATGAAGACATTTTTAATATTTGATATGGGTACTAACTTTTGCCATGTAAGATACACAAAATTAAATTTTAATTCAAATTCTGAATATGATAATAAGAAACTTATACATTATGAATATAATAATGGACTTGAAAATTATGTTTTTTTTTCCCTCATCTTCATTATCTCCATTTACATGATTGTATATAAAATATATTGGGCATCTATGGTCTATCCTACAAGATAGTTACTTAAAACTAAGTTATACTTTAACATTTTCAGGAATATTTATTACAAGTGATGAGGATATTTTTGAAGACCCTAACTATTTTAGCAAAGTGAAATCTATTCTGAATTATACATACAAAGTAATGAACAGTAATCCGTATATGTTTGCCAACTGTCCTAATTTTAATGAAAGATTAATATTGCATATGTCAACTAACACAAAAGTGTTAACATGTAAAAGTGTTGAAGTTGGAGGACCTAATAAGAATGTCTCTATTAAGCCAGTAGAGTGGAAATTTTTGCCGAAACCACAGCAATGGCAGAGACTAGACTGTTATTATGAATTTGATGAAGTCTACCCAGTGATTGTAAAGAAAAGTGGGATTTCTGTTAAACAACAATTTCAGGTATTTTCCAATTTTAGTAAAGTTTTAAAATTAAATGATTAGAACAATTAATTATTTCAATTGTTGGTTTAATGGTTATTATGTCTTTTACAGCAAATACTAGAATCAGCACACAAAACAATTGAAACTAGTGTCATGTTCATTGATGGTGAACTTAAAGATGGCTCTGAGCAATTGGAACAGTTGATAAAAAAGAAAAAGTCGAAAAATAATTCAAAAACTGCACAAGATGTACCTAAGTCTATGCATGTGTCACTATTTGTGCCTTTTGTAAGTTATTCTCTTTATTAGATAAGAGATAAATGCCCTCTTAATGGTTCCACTATTGGGATTTAAGACCTTTACCCACAAATAACGATATATTTAGATTTATTTAAATTGAACTCCTCATTATGATTAAATTGTTTGTGATCTTGTGTTTATGTTGATATGAAATTTTTTAAAGTTTTATTCTCTCTAGGAAAATTCTCTACCTGAAACAGTAGAGTACTTGGAGTGTGATGGCAGTATACACTTCAGTGGTGTAGTCTCGTCTAGTGTGTTTATGTATCCTAAGGCTACAATTAGTGAAGCAATTGCAGCTGTTAAACAAGATATTATAAGATCATTGGCATCAAGGTTTACCATGCACTGCGATGCATTAATTGACGATAATTTACTCCCTGAAGGTTTGTTTTATGTGAATATTAACCCTTCGGCTTAAGAGCTATCTATAAACCAAATAAAGTGAAAAAGGTCAGTAATTACTAAGTATACAGCTGCTCAGATATATATTTGTATATGTCTTATAAAATATTTAACATGCCTCCATGGCATAGTGGTTCAACAAAACAAATGTAATAAAAAAAAAAATGTAATTACAACTCAACAAACTCAATTTTCCTAAATGACAAAAAAAAGTGACGAATTTCCAGTAGCTAATGAATTGATTTTTGCAGAAAAAGTATGTTTCAATGAACCACCCAGGCGAGTGTTGGTGCCAGTGGGTTCACTGTACTTATGTGACTATCTCTTTCCTGGTGAAGCTCCTGCAGAAGCACTGCTTTCTGTGAGAGAACTTCTTGATTTACAAATAACTGAGGCTGATGTTGTTTGTGACATTGAAACACCAGCAGGTAATTTATTTTTATTGTGGTCTCTTAATATCAAATATATTATATTTACTTATAAGATTTGGTAGATAAGTGACTGAATTAAATTGTAAAATTTTAGGCTATAGAATTTTATTTGATATTAGGAATTAATTACTAAATAAATGAGTAATGAGGGGTAAAAGTTAAAACTGGAAATATTCATCCTATATAGGTATTAATTATTGACAACTGCATGTGTGGAACAGTAGTTAACCTAATAAACCTTTATATTTCACTTCCTTTTTAAGCAGAAATTCTTAGTTTGATACAGGGGGGTCATAGATTATGGTGTTTTGTTTATAGTAGAATATTATCGAAACAGCCTAGCTTTTATCATATTGTATTTCTAGCACTAAAACAGCATTGCTGTGTTTTTGCTGTCATGGTAAAAGAGCCAGAGTATTATAGCTGAGTAATCTTTTATTTTATTTATTCTTTTGTACACACATTATGAAAAGAAATTAATAACATAATTATCTTGAAATAGAATTATAAAAGTTTCTCTCTCTACAGACTCTTCACCATCCGTCATTTAAATGTCATTTACCTATTTTAAATTGAGTTACTACTACTTACTACTATGTGTTTATTTATAGATACATCAGAATTTGATGCACTCGATCGAGACACAAGCAGTGAAGAGTTATTGGCAACTCCGCAAGAAGCAAGCCAATTTATGTACATCACTGGCATTTCGTTTGCATTATTGGTGTTAGTTATTTCAATATTCATTCATTACTATGACGGGATTGTAGAATTTATGAGTAAACTATTGCCAAAAACGTGAATTTGTTGCTTTATGACTGTATATTGAAGATGATGATTGTTTTATAATAAAGGAGATTCAGATTATATACTTGGAAGGAAATGTTTGTTTATAATTGTATTTTCAAGTGACATGTAGAGATATGTGATGTGTAGAGGTTCAATAAATTATTTTCATATATTTTTTGCTTTTAGTTAAAGTATCTTTACGGTCAGTTATTAGTTTTCTTAGTTATGAATATTTATACGTATTCATCGGTCGATGGGCCTATCAACGAGCTTATCATCATCAGCCGGTAGACGTAAACTGCTGAATGTTGGCCTCCCCAAACACTTCCACGTCGATTATTGTATTGCGTTGTCCGCATCCACCAGTTTCCCGCAGTCTTCACTAGATGATTGGTCCACTGTGTATAAGAAAACCGTTCCCCCATCCAGTCAATTTGCAAGAAACGTGCTTTGTAAATTGTTACGTAAGCCTAGCAATTATTGGAACTATTTTTAAAGACCTTGTTTAAAAAAAAACATTTTCTAAAATACAAAATTTATTTTAATCATACTTCACATTAAGTCATTACAAAGAACTTATATACTTTTTCTAAAACTTGATAATATATTCAAGTAATACAATTAAACGGATGGAAAATAATGGATTTTTTTTTAGTGGAGAAGTCAACGCCGTTAGTTCTATCGGATTTTTACGGCTCCATCGGACATAAGGCCCACGGATCCGAATCCGTGGGCTAACAAAATAATGGAGTTTGTCCGTAAATCATTAATAACTCATGTTATTGATTTTATAGCGCCATCTATGGACGTCGTTATAAAATTAGTTTTTAGTTTTCAATAGATGGCATTGTATTCGATTGCTTTCTTTATCATTGTAGAATGACAATGTTGACAACACATGCCGAGCTCATATTCACAATTCACATGTATTTAGATCACATACTCAAGCGCATAATTGTACTACGCTAGATACTGATGTTTGTTGATTGTTATATAGTTATGTGGAATTGATAAAAACGTTCTTATATTCTAATCAAAAATCAGTGAAGACCGTATAAACATGATACTAAAATCCTTAAAAAACGTGAACTTGTGTAATGTAAATTGTGTTTGCGTGTGATTAATTTATTCGGAAAACCGGTTTGTATACGAACGAATGGATGCGCGATAGCCAAGTGAAGATATTTGTTTACAATGGCATTTGCTTTGAATAAACTCAAAAATATTTTAAATAATAATCGGGAAAGTCAACTTACGGGAAGTGGAAGTTTAGAACCTGAAATAGGGTTCAAATTGGCATTACATCCTGTTAGTAAAAATTTATTTGTGACGGTTATTGGAGCCCGTCACCTTCCTTCTCTGTTTGGATTAAGTCGAGCTCATGGGTATCTTGTTAAAGTAAGTTTTTATCGTACCTATAGTCACCTTAGTGTTTATGTCCAAGTAAACAATATTTTCTAAAAATTAATAACATATTTAGCGATTACAGGCCAACGGCAGTCAAAATTTTTATTATTTTTTATCTTTATCAAAGCTCAACTACGTAGGTAATTAGCACAATGACTATGACAAATATTTTTTTAAAACATTTTATCCATTTAAGTTGTATCAGCTTACGTTTGAATGAGTGCATACAAAAATCTAATTGATTCAATGTATAAATCAAAGGGACATTTACATGAACCATGATACTATAAAAATATTAATAACTACTGTCTAACAATATCTAATTATATGTTTTGTTACTATTAAGTCAATTAGTAAACTTTTTTCAAGTTAATTTGTGCTATAAATACTGAAGTTTATTTTTGAGATTTTCTTCGTAAGAAATATTTTTGTTTTTAAAACTTGCAGATCGGGCTTTTTGGCGAAAGGTTTTTTTTTTACAGGCAAGCTATAATTTACGAAATATATCGAGTATATTTGTAAGTCTGGAATAATTTTAAGCACTAGATTTACTAAATTTATTATTCGTTATGACCGCCAAGATTTCTATATGCCTCGCTGCGTGTCTTTCTTTCTATATTTTCTTCGAGAAAATTCTGAACGTTTTATATGTATACATTTTGATTGATTTAATTGAAGTACAACTAACGTGTCTTGATAATGCTTCTCGACTAAATAATTTCATGTTTACTTCAAACAGTCACTTTTTATACATATCGTTATTTTTCTTAGAATCAGAACAGATCATATTTGCCATCTCACTTCCTGTATGAGGATATTAGATTTTTTTTAAAAAAATCATACTTGATTTGAGTTGCTGATCCACTTGATATTGAGAATATTTATATTGTAATAAAACAATTAATTTACTATAGTATTAACATTTTAGGCTTTCGTAATTCGCACATTTCCTGTAGATGAAGTTAAATAAACAATTCTTTACGGGATTCCTATGCCTTACATACACAGATATTTTACGTGCAAAGTTGTCCGATGTAATTAGCACTAATACGAACAAAATTAGTATCGAAATTATCGGAATACGAGGAGCAAAATACCGGACAACTTCAATTATAAGTCTGCAAAATTCTTAATGCTACATTTCGACATGCCAAGAATAACTATGATACCTATTTATTCAGAAAAACTAAGGTACAATGGTTGTAGTAAAGTTATTGTGTTTGAAATAAACATCAATCAATAGTCATTCACTCAAAAATATTGACGATATGTTGATGTTTACGATAATTTTTTTACGTATTATGTAATTGTTTATGTATTCTTAAATTATAATTCCCTGTTTTTCGTATATTCCATTTTATAATCCTGGTTACTGTTCGACTTTGATTTTTAATGCTTTATAAGTGAGTATTAATGTATGTATGTAGTTTTAACTTTCTTTAAATCAGTAGAATAACATTTTTGTAAACGCTATGGAGAAGTCTACTTAGTTTTTGATTTTGCTCAAAGCAAATTAGTGAGATTTCTTTTTTGGTTATAAACACCATTTTATAAGCAAGTTAAAAATATTACATATTTCCTTATATTACCATTGTGTAATTAATATGTTTAACGGTTAGCGGTCTTACGCAACCTTGAAATCTGCATTTAACTACATAACATAAATTGATACAGCTCGCAAGGATCTATGTTATTTCATACAGAAGCTAGCAATGATTGTGATTGAGTAACTAAATAAATCAAAAGTCATTACACAGGAACAAAACTTAAATTGAAACTGATGTAATTTGACGTACCCAAAGTGTATATAATAAGGATCTGCAGTGGGGTTCTGTATGTATAATAAAAAAAGAGCTTGAAGGTATTAGTGACCGTCGCGGCCCTTTAAAGTCCATGTTACTTAACCCATGACGCATGACGTATTAAGAAACTATTAAATATCTTCTATTTATACATTCTAAACAATTCGAATATTACGTGTTTATGTTAAAAAATATTTCTTGCCATTGTCTTATTAATATCATTTATTCCTCCGGATGGTATGATTCATTCTTGTTCAACCAAAAATAGCACAGTATTAAAAACTTTAAATTTCTCCTATCTATTTAAACTCGAAAATGCCATGTCGTTATAGCTAAACGGTATTATTACCTAGTTAACAAAAATCTAGTCTTCAGTCTTTCAATTTATCCAAAGTAAGAAATACAGACGTAGGAAACTGTTAATTAAAGTAATTTTCAGTGAAGACGTGAATGTTTTTGTAAAGCCAACGATTTTTGCTGCATCTTCAATTATTAAATGTTTTTTAGCAGCATATGAAATCTTTAACAATTATTTCATGTATCATATAAGTGTTGGTACGAGTAGCAACCGTGTGTCATCATCAGTTTAACATTGAATATAACAAAATGTTTATTATTATGTATATAAAATAATAATTGTCACAACTAAATTACTGATAATTATTACATCGATATTATTAAACCTACTTATTTTAACGGATATATCTCATGATGAGTAAAAAACAATGTTCTAGAACAGGGTTTCTCAAAGTGGGGTACGTTTACCCCTAGGGGACACTGGACTGTAGGGGTTCGCGACAAGATTTACATAATATTGGCTTGATGACTAGCAGGCACGTGTGGTGGGGTCAATTTCATTTTACCCTTTGCTACAATATGTTATGTGAGAGTGGATTTTCATATCTGATCGTAATCCAAACGAAATAAAGAAATCGACTTGGTACCGAGTCAGAACTAATGTTAAAATTGTCCAAAATTATTCGTAACATTGACTCAATTTGCTGCAAAAAAACATTAATATTTAAAAGATATTTATTTTGGTACTGTATTTGTTACCTTTTATTTCAATAAAAACTTTGCTTTCCTCAACCACCTTTTTTATTATTCTCTATTTTTTTGGGCGAGCGGGAGTTAAGAGGTTTGCTGTCATCTGGAAACTTTTAAAGGGGTTCGTGGAGCCAAAAGTTTGAGAAACCGTGCTCTAAAAGATTATCGTTTATCGGTTACGCCCACTAAAACAAATTGGTGAAACATTTATCGAAATATATTTTTTATCTGTAGACAATTTTTATGGATGTTTAATTTCCTTATGACATTTAACAATTTATAAAAGACGATGGCCAAATTTTAAACCCATATCTAAAACAGATTTATATGATATATTCATTGTTTGTATTTTTCTCCATGGTAATATGTGATATACAGTATAATTATATGTTCATGTTATTACATTGTATATAGATGTACGTCAATGAAATTATTTCCAACTTTATTTGTAAAGCCGTAACAACAACATTGTATATAACTCTGATCTACATCACATTAGAAAAATTTGTACATAAATGAATGTGTATATATGAATTTATACGTATATACCTGTATTTCTTAAGTTCTCATTTTGGATGTAAAGAATTATATTATATCTCTTACCTTTCCTTTATCGTACGTATACGTCAATATGTCGTCTAGTGAGCACTGTACCCTTGACTTTCTTATTGGTATCATTATATAACATGTACTTGAGTCTTTATTACAAAAATCTTTTTTAGTCCTTTGTACACTACGCTGTGCTGTATACGGTTTTAATGTGGGTAGAACGTGCACAGAAACAATTTACTAAATATTACATTATTAAAATTCTCATTGTATTAAAATCTATAACAAACATTTTCAAGTCCAATGAAAGAATAATATTTATTTATGGATCCTTAAAATTTGTATGGCGTAGTTGTCAAATTATTAGATATTCGTCGAAGTGACGAGAAGGCCGCCCATAGTAATATGGTGCTAGTTAAGATATAATATAAATTCTCAGAATGAAATACTTTCTGTACATGCAAGCATTAATTATTGCAGTTATTCAAATTATGTTTTGTTTTTTATTATTTGTGTATATTATATAATAACTCACGTATTTAATAAAGTAACAATAAATATAATGTAGTTCTTAAAAGCAATTTCTTTATACAAAACGGCGAACACTCAGCGTTGGATAAGGAGATAACGTCGTTGCTATTTGTTCAAGATTAGAAACGATTGTCTGATGTGATTATTACGATAAGCTAAAACTGCATTCGTGGTTTTTTTAACAAGATCGTTTAAATTACAACTATTGCTTTATATAGACTAGAAACGTAAGGAATGTAAGGATTCGTCGTGTCAAGTTTATTTTAAAATATGTATATTTAAAATAACAGCCTTGTTTTAAGATTATCTATGTTGATTATGATGTGATCAAGAGATAGGATAGTTTAATTGTAAATGAAGGAATATTAGCATATACTTAAACTTTGCGGTACTGTCCATTAAGAGGCTTTATATACATTAGGCGAACCACATAAAATCATGATGGGCTTGTGAAAATAGTCTTGGTAATTAAACTCTCTTTAGCGATACCGTCTAGAATGTTATCAAATAAACTTGAACAGTTAGCTCGTTAGTCTAATATGTGAAAATATAGCCATGGTTACATATATTACGTAGGCTTTCATATATAATGAAACAATGTTTATTAATAAAACTAGAAAAAATGACATAGAAATTAGAAAGGTCATAATGCTTTGTCCTAATGCAAGATGTAACACCAGTTTCAAAAATATTTAATATCTTTTATAAGAAAGTCTCTTCGACGATTGACAATACATATTAAAGGGCCTTTAAACTTTTGGATTTTTTATTAGCTATTATCTGAAACAAGAAATTTACACAAAAGTAAATAATGCTACTGAACGATTTATATTCATCAATCAATTCTTTATAAGTACTATGTTATGTTATACATTATATCTAAAAAAAAATAAAGTTTCTGCATCAATTTCAAAGCGAAGTGACAATTCATAAAAAATGTTTTAGTGATGATTGAAATGGTATTTAGAGAAATTATAGTAAAAATGCATTTATTTAACATTTTGTACTAACTACTGGATAAAGAAATGTTATATAAATATTTCGTCCGTTCTTTGATCGATTACGTACGTAGTTTAGGTAATTATTATAGTGTCCAAGAATTTCCCATTATCTAGTGATGTTTATCAAGTCATGTGTCATTTGGAAAGGAGTTTTGCTGTCGGGATGTTTTTTTTTACGTAAATTTAGCTTAATGGTGAGAATATACGTCTGCTGGGTTTGTTGACAAGAATGGCTGCGGTGTGCGTCTGTTTTGTATTTACAATAAATCTTTATTCGATAGACTGGGTTACAAATATTATTAATAGTAACTAAGGTATATTTTATTAAATACAACACTATGAAAGTTACTTTATGTGGACGAAATTCAAAGTAAATTCACTTTGAGCTCAAAGAGTCAAAGGATGTATAATGAGGGGGCAAGAATTCGAGCAAGAAGTTTAACGACGCAAAAAGTACGCAAAAGTACCTCATGCGAAAAAGGCAAAAAACAGAACTTTGTCATACATCAAAGTTGTTTTATAATTATATTTAATTTTATATCCATTAAAGGATACTTTATCCTAAAAGTAATAATAACGAAATGCAGATAGTACCAGAATTTGTTTAAATTAACTTTGAATTAAAAACAATAGATTTTGTACTGAGGTTGCATTTTAATTTTTTGTTCTCTATCGATTAATGTTTGTAAAATTCAATGTTTGAACAATATTTATTTTATTGGTTGATGAAATAAATAACAAATAATGGAATCTAACGAAAGGAATCAAACAAGAAAAAAGTGACATTGTTTTCATTAGAAGTTTCGATGAAAACGATTTTAATTGCAAGTGGGAGTGTCATGTACAAGGTTTAACTATCAAACCTTTGACCTATTCTTCAATTAACCTCATTTCTTTCATATGTACTGGAAAAATAAGGTTAACGTTACAGTGACCATTTTACACATCGATAATTTGTAGATCTTTATATATTTCACGTGTTACATAAATGTAAGTTTTAAAAAGTGCTACGACAATATTTTTTGTATTTATATATACACATCTATGTGTTAAACTGAGATCCTCATTTGTAGATGTACTTAAAACATATTCGTAACTTATATAAACTATTTGAGAGCTCTAGTTCGGGATTTAATTGTAAGCTGCCAAGTGTGATTTAGTGCTTAAGTTATCCAGTTTATTGCCAGGGCCTTGATTGTTGTAGTTCTATACACGTGGAAAATTCCATCCTCGATATTACCTGAGATAATTAATTACCAAACCATATCGAATAATATGAAATATAACTGCTCAAAAATATATATATAAAATTAATCCAGGCCGTACATATATTTGATAATAAAGTGACATAATAAAACACTCAAAATCTGGTACAAATGAGTTCATAAATAATAATAAGCTTTTGAAGTGTTGTAGCCGTAGCTGGATTTATTATATCATTACGTTATTACAATTGCACACTGTATACATGGTAGATTATGAAGTCATTCGTTTTAGCTCGTGGGAATTTATTCTTCTACCGTGTTATTGTTTATGTTATAGTAAATTATTTATTTACAGGTAAAAGTGTTTCCGGGCGAGAATAAATATGAAAGCACTTTGCAAGAGAGTTCGTGGCCCGTATGGAATGAGGACTTTAAATTTCAGTTGAAACAAAGTCAATCGAAGAAAACAAACGAGAAAAACGACCTCCAAAGCCAACTCGCCGGACATTTTTTGTCGCTTACAATGTACGCTATATTGGATGCCCCGAAACCCGAATCGGAGAGGAGGAAAAGCGCAAAAACATTGGAAACGAAAAAAACTACGAAATTAACAGATGAAGACGAAACGAAATCAAAGACAGGTTTTTTCGAAAAGACCTTTAGTAGTTTTAAATCGACTAAAGCAGAGGCTGCGAATCAGAAATTAATTTTAGAAAAACGGAGGACCGTTGGCGCTGCGACTTGGAACTTTGATTCGAAATTATTCCAGAATGATCTTAAAAATGGTTTAATAGGAACTCCTGATATCTGGAGGCCTATAAATGCTATCGCAAGTGGACTCGTTGCATCTGATTCAAGGGTAATGTATATATTATTTTATTTTATAAAATACTATGTGTTAATAGTTTATTCAATATAATTTTTTTTATGACTTCTAAAAGAAATTGTTTAAATAATCATCATGTAGATTTAGGCAGACTAATAACAAAGCTAAGCAATGTTTGGAAGGCTTTTTATGATTGTCCATTAAATTGAAATTTACTAAATCAATACTTTATCTAGACATTATATTATATAAAATAATGTTCGGATATATTAGTGACATTTATTCGAAATATCCAGTAGGAGTTTGGATAATATCGCTTTGCTATTTAATTCGATAAACGTCTAGCGATATCGTGTTAGTGTAGTTAATCGAGTAGTAATAACGGTTACATATCCGGAATCCATTTTCCGGAATTCGTTAATTATTTATATACAGATAAAAAAAATATATAATTATTTCCTATTTAGCAATTACATAAAAAAATTCACGAAACACGTTTAATTATATATAAAGGAATAACGATCATGAAATCAATTTTACTAAGGTTACCAATAACATATCGAAAGGTTGGCTTTGAAAGAGTAAGGCAGATTTTATATAAAAGAGAAAAGGGCCAAGTCACCTAATGAAAAAAAGGATGAAGAAGCCGTGTGGATACATGAGATAATATTAAAGTACTTTTCCTCGAAAGCTTCATGTAGTATGAACATACTTCGTTTAGTCTATTATTATAG
>DWHS01000025.1:0-14119 GCA_018247935.1 Trogonoptera brookiana
CGTTAATACCCAAGAGCCTTATTGCTATTTAACTTAACTCGTGCAAAATCAATCTTTTTCGTTTTGCCGCTATTTTCAAAGATAGTTTTCTCTTCTATTTCGAGGTCTACTCTTGCGAAGAAAAAAAAAACAAATCTTAGCTAGCATAGTTATACAAAAATACGTGCAAGCATTACTATGTTTCAGTTTAAGACGCGTTATTATAAAATAATTATAATACAACCACCAAAGCGAGGAGCGCAATGTGGTGTGGTGTTTAAAATCCAACATCAAGTGCAATATATTGTTTCCGTTTAAAATTAAGAATGTGATAAATCTTATCAGTAATTCTGACGAGCTTTTGAGCAGAGTGAAAAAACTCCTAATATTTAATTAAATTTATTGCTGGTTTGGTGGTTGAAATCCGTAACCTGGGTAAGGTTGCGGTGCACCAGGCGGTGGGGCCCCTGGTGCTGGTGCTCGTGCGTAAGGATAAGGCGAAGGAGGGTATTGAGCTGGTGGATATCCCTGTTGATACGCGTGGGGAGGATATGCTCCACCACTGGGTGGGTAATTCTGAGGATTTTGCGGGTACGAAGATTGAGGTGGAGGAGCTGTTGAAACTGATGGAGAGGGACTTCCTGGTTGAGAGGAAGGGTTAGAATATTGTGGTTGTGTTGATGGAGGATACGGTGATGGCTGACCAGAAGGTGGATACTGTTGCCCAGATGGACCGCCTTGAGAAGGTACTCCAGAAGCGACCGTTGAAGGGGGAACATTATTTCCATGAGAACTTGAATTATAAGTAGGAGATTGTGCTGAAGGAGATCCATAGCCTGTACTGGTTGGATTTTGAGATGTATATCCACTTGGTGGAGGTTGCGGAGAACGGTTTGGTTGAGATATTGGAGTTGAGCTGTATGCAGATGTTGGTGTAGTATTAGGGAATGGTTGAGATTGATATGGTTGTGGTTGAGCAGATGTTGAATTGTAAGTGCTAACACCAACATTTGGATAATTTGCACCTGATTGTGGAGGTGGATAGGCAGAATTTCCTGTATACACTGGCTGACTAGCACCACGGACTGGATATGGAGATCCTGCAACAGCTGGACTACCAGGAGGTGGTGCATATGGTTGTTGAGCTGTTGAAGGAGGATATCCAGGTCCTGGGTGAGTGGATGGAGGATAATTGCTAGGGGTTGTTGTAATGGGTGGTCCATATGTAGAGTTGGGAGCATATCCCTGTGGCTGTTGTGATGGATTTGGTGGTCCATATCCTTGACTGGGTGGTCCATAACCGCTTTGTGGTGCATAGACACCTGGTGCACCTTGATATTGTCCTTGATATTGGTTTTGTGGATATGGTCTTTGTCCATAAGATTGTGTTGGTCTTGTTGGTGTAGTTGACACCCCTGTAGGTGGACGATATGCTTGTTGTGGAGATCCAGGAACATCTACTCCACTTGCAGGAGTGTTCATTTGACCTTGTGGTACATTACCAGCAGCAAGCTGATGTGGTGGCTAGAATTGAAATTATTAGTTTATAAACATAGTAATTTAAGGAAGAAACAACCAGGTAGACAATTTATACAATAAAACTGTCTTTGTCTAACTAGTTTTGTAAATCTAACCTACATGGAACAGTATGGTCAAAGCAAATAAAACTACTGTACCTAAATCAATGTCAACAAAAAATTAAATTTGCAAAGGGCAGTCTTATCTGCTAAAACCAATATCTTCCAGATGACATGATGAAAGTATCTTAAGGACTCAAAATATTCCAATGTTTTTATAAACATTTAATATTTATACAATAAATACATCTAAATATACATAGATACTTATAATAATAGTGTATACTCATAGTTATAAATAGCCTTATGTTAAATGTAATGTAAAAATATTAATGGTGAATACGAACAAGATACAGCTAATAACAACAGTATCTATGTCAATGGTCATGCGACACATTTTGTAGATTAACAAATTAAACAGAAAAGATTAGTATTTTTTATGATGACCTCATAATTTGAAATATGATGTATGAAGCAATTTCAGACAACTATTAAATTAAACATGGATGAAGATAATGTTATAAAAAAGGAGAAAATAGAGATTTCTACGAAATTGAATAAGAAACTGCTATTGCTTGTTTAGTAAATGCAAAACAGTAGTCTCGCAAAGAATCTTACTATCTCCAGTGATAACTTAAGTTGAAGTACAGAAATTATTAGTTTGTTTCATGCATCCCCTAGTTATATAGCTTCTACTATGGATATTTACGAAGTTTAACCGCCCTAGAACTGTACCGGCTAAGTACAGTTTTATTTTATTTTAAAAAAACTTAAATGTTTACAATTTTCCGAATTTGATATAAATAAGCACATAGGTGTTTAGGTATAGAAATCTCTTCATATTGAACTTCTTAAAAATCAAAGTGCTATATTATAAAGATATAATAAATAAGAAATACCCTAAATATTTACCGGCAAAATTGCTTGTATGTTCTGATTAGCATCAGCAACAGAGGCCAAGTAAACAAGATTTCTATGTAAAACCTGCTGATATTGATGACATTCCATTAATTGGCCCTTTGCTTGATACTCCTGAATAGTTTGTATTAAATGAGCGTTTTCATCTAACATTTTTTGGATTTGTGCAGGTGTCAATGGTGGTCGATTTCCTCTGGGAGCAAACGCGACTGACATTTTGAAAAGAGTTTTCTAGGAATTCACGTAATATTAAAGATGTAATCCTTCGATCAACTCTCAAAGTTGAAAGAAGAAAACACTTAAAAAAGTGAAAGCCGACAGTAAACTGCAGGCATAAACAATAACGTTATCCAAAGAGTATTGCATATATAAAATAAATAAATAATAGAACGAGATTTAGTTACTTTTATCATGATTACAAGAATTGCCAGAATATAATACAACTGAATTAATTTAATATTATTTAATTAAAAATAACATTTTAATTAAATATGGACAGGTACTGAAATAAATCTATATGCTGATGATAGTAAGCAAATATTTTTTTTAATATATTATTTTCTTTTCATCATTCTATACATAGTATTACAAAAACAAATTTCAACTGACAATCATTTAAAAAGCTACAAATCCTTGTACTTCTTGGTATTTTTTAGGACTCTTCAAGACAAAAGGATTATCAAAAAAGATAGACTCCCTACGTTGCCAATAATAAATAAAAACTTATAATATATACTATGGGTGGTCATTCGTACGTTAAAGAAATTTTTCACACCAACTTTTTCGATAAACTGTTAAAATAAACCTTTATAATTTGTCAATTCTTTTCTTTTGACAGATATTTACTGTATTAAATAATAAAGTCGAAGGTACTTTCTTATAATTGATTATCTGTACAATTACTCGAACCTAATCCTTCTAATTCCACAGTAAACACGCGATCACTCGTTTTTTATTCAAAGATGGGTTCTTTATTAGGTAATGGGATCTCCAAAAGTAAAGCCGAAATCTGAATCACATGTCTCAGCTGATCTGAACACAAAAACTTGTATGTGTTTCTTTTCTGTTGGACACAAATTATGTCTGTTCTTTTTTACTATTAATATAATTATCTAGGACTAGTATTTGTAGCCCACTCCATTTCTATGCTAATATAGGCATAATTATTACAAAAGTAGCATCAGTTCTCTTTAAACTGTCTTTTTTGGTCACTGATGAATTTTGTTAAAGGAATCTTAATTAAGATCAGTGACCATCTTAATCATTTACCGTGCTTGCTGCGAATATAAACATATCGCCATGAGGTGATATGTTACAGCATTTCTTACACATAAACAAAACCAGATTCATTTTATTTCAATAATATACATGGGAAAACCGTTAGGATTTTTTTTTATAAATAATGGTCGCTTTATGTTCTATTGTTTTTAATAAGACAAAAACATCGATTTTGAATCGATTATTTGTTATAAATACTGTTACATTTATTCCGAAGTGAAATGTATATTCATTTTTTTGGTATAAAACTTGTTCAAAGGTTACAGTACAAAATATGTTTTTAAGCAAAGTAAAGTTAACATACTTTTAGTTATTAGACTACAATACGAAATTATTAAAACAGTAACGTTTCATAATAACAATAAATATTATAATAATGGCGTTAAAAGGAGTAAAAGTAATTGAAATGATGGGGTTAGCTCCAGGGCCTTTTTGCGGCACTGTTTTAGCCGATTTCGGTGCATCTGTTACCGTGATACAAAAGGTTGGTCAATAATGTATAGAATATCTGATTTCGTGAAGATATCCTGCGTCACTGTTTATTTACTTTATATCAGCATATACCGTAAGGGGTCTTTAATGCATATATACTATTTTCATAAAAGTTCGTTAAAATGTATAAGATGATACACGTATTGCCATCGGGTGAGTGAACATAGCGAAGGGTACAACATATAAAAACATTCTACATTGAAATTTTGCTTATATATATTTTCTACTGTCCTCGGTCTTTTCGTTTCAGAGATTATATATCTTAAATAGCTAAAACAGTCTATATGTACATACATGATTTGTATATAGAAGTAGCCTTACATCTTATAACATCAACTACGAGTTAGCCTCGTCAAAATCAGTCTGACAACTTCGGATTCATTCGGATCCAATATACAAAAAACAAAAATGTTTGGTATTTCAGTAAACAATTTCATATGAATTACAGTAAATAATTATATTATTGATAATAACAAAAGACATCTTAATTTTCAAGGTGATTTGTTTAATATTAAACATATGATCCTAATTTATTTTGTATGTTTATGCGTAAAAGCACTTTGCAAGCAATGTGCAAGATAAAGTTTAAAAAAAAAAAATAGTTACAGTTTTTTTTTTGGTAATAAAGGGAAACCTTTTTAGTTATTTACATTATAGATTCTCTCCAATTAATAGTTCCATTGATTCTATCATAAATCCATTGTGACAATAATTCTAAATAAGTTCAATTAAATAAACATTTAACATAAAAATTTCCATTGAATAATTTACTTTCACTTATTATATTTTTAAACTATAAACATTTTTAATTTTTTTTAGATAGATGCTCTTTCTAACATAGATGTTATGACAAATGGCAAAAGAACAATGAATCTTAATTTGAAGATGAAAGAAGGTGTTGACATACTGAAGAAAATGTGTAGTTCTTCAGATATTCTAATTGACACTTACAGACCAGGGGTAATGGAAAAAATGGGTTTAAGTCCAGATACATTGCTAAACATTAACCCACGTCTTATATTTGCAAGATTATCTGGTTATGGTCAAAAAGGGTATTATAAGGATAAAGCTGGTCATGATTTAAATTATGTAGCTATGTCAGGTTTGCTATCATTATTTGGTGAAAATAAGAAGCCTCCATTTATTCCAGTTAATTTAATTGGTGATTTTGCTGGGGGAAGTTTATTATGTGTTATTGGTATCCTTCTGGCACTTTTAGAAAGAAGTAAATCTGGTAAAGGTCAAGTAATTGATTGTAGTATGACTGAAGGTGCAGCTTATTTAGGAACTTGGGTATTTAAATCTAGGAAATTACATATTTGGGATGGGGAACCTGGTACAAATATGTTAGATGGAGGAGCTCCATTTTATGCTACCTACAAAACAAAAGATAATAAATTCATGGCTGTGGGAGCTCTTGAGCCGCAATTTTACTCAAATTTATTAAAAGGTCTGCAATTACCAGCAGATGAGTTTCCTCAAGGTATGAACACAGACCATTGTAAAAAACAATTTAGTGAAATTTTCCTTACAAAGACTCAGGAAGAATGGAGCAATATATTTGAAAAGCTTGATGCATGTGTTACACCTGTTCTTAATTTTGAAAATGTGCATAAGCATAACTGTAATTTATCAAGAAAATCCTTTTACGAGGATAATGATAATTATGTTGTACCAGAACCATCACCAAAAATGTCTGCAACACCTGGAGAGTCATCTGGTAAAAAACCTCAACCTGCACCAGGAGAACATTCAAGTCAAATACTAAAAGAGTTAGACTATAAAGACCATGAAATTGAAAATTTAATTTCCAAGAGAATAATAAATGTCAATACAAGTTCAAAACTGTAAATTGATGATTTTTGAAAACTTAGCTCAGTAACACTTCAATAGCTGTTATAATCTTTGTTATTTTTTCTTTTAAACTGGGTGTGAGATAATCACTATTGTATAAAGAATGATTTTGTATTAAGTTTAACAATTTGAATACAATATGTAAATCAAAATGTATATGGTTTATTCCAAAATAAAATTTTTGAAAACTAGGCAAGTATTCACCTTTTAATTGTCTAATTCTTTTTTCACCTATATGTGTGACAAAATCTGTAAATGAAATATAATCCATACCAAATACAGACTTAAGTATCAATTGACATTGACAAATAAATTCAGGAGTATTTCTAAATTCTTGTATTTCTTTTTCTACTGTAAACAAATTGGTTTCAAAATTTTCCCATACATGTTCCAAATTACTACCATTAATAAAGTTATGATTAATTGATATTGTATCATGAATATTATTAACTTGATGGTGCCATCCTGATGGTACAAATATTGCATCTCCTCTTTCTTGGATAACTTCAAAATATTTAACATCTGTTGATTCTTCTGGTTTATATGACAATGGTAAATTTCCAAATTTATCTTTAAGTTTATTTTCTTCACCTGGAGGAAATAAAATCCATTTTTTCCTACCCACTACGTTAACTGACCAACTGTATGATGAATATACATCACAGTGTAGTGGAGTCCTGTAAAGAAATTACAGATATTGAAAAGTCAATAATGTAAATGAAGCTGCAACAAAATATAAAATTTTAGTTTCACTAATAATGCCATGTTTAAATTATTTTATATCTATCTTTAACGAAAAATTGTCTATAGGCATTACATCAGTAGAGTAGTTTCATTTCAAGTTTTTTTAGCAAGCTTGCATAATCATCAAGCTATTTGTTTATTGATAAAAAACAAGTACTTATATTGCACACAAAATCAAGAAAAAAAATGTATTTTACCGAATGAATAGAACAGAATGAGAATTAATATTTGTAAAAAAAAAGATTTGCATATAGCAAACACACCTTAACTAGTTAAGTTAGCTAAACAAACCTACCAAGATTCTTTTGGGCCTATGTACACAAACATAAAATCATCATCTTTCTTATCTTCAGCAAATTCATTGAGCCAGTCAGAGGCAAAAACTCTAGGTACTTCATAAAACCTTTGAGTTGGCTTTGTTTTCTTCAGGTGCCAGTCTTTCAGATACAGCAGTTCGTTTTTATCTTCTTGTCTCAAATAAGACATATAGTCTTTTACTTTCATGAAATGCTTGCAATGGGCGTTGTAGCTCACTTTATTACAATCTGCAACTGGAGCTTCTAGGTCACCATATTCTGTTATAAAATAATCAAAGTCAACTTGTCCATTTTTAACCCAAGTCTTTGAACATTCCCAATTCCAACATATGTTTCGCACAACACACGGCAAATTTTTTAAAATAAATTTTTCAAAAAATTGTTCGTAACTAAGTTTACTGTTATCAATAACTCCAATTTCACAATCATCATAATTTCGTAAAGGAACGTCTTTTAACTTAGAACCGATTTCAATTTCATTCATGATGTATTATTTTTTTCAGTTGTGTACATACTACATACTCTGACATTTCATAAGGTATTACTACTACAGTAATACCTTATGACATTTCGATTTTCATAGTTTTACGTATTGTAATGTCAAGTTATTAGAAATATCTAATTTTTTAGAAATATATCTTATATTAAACTTTCGTTTCAATTAATGTTGATATGACAATACATATTATTTCCAGACAATAACTTTTGAAAAAAAGAAATGATTTTCCTTGTTATGTTACATTATCGTTGATTCTGTTAGAGACGTTTCAATCTTTTTTCATTTTTTTTTATATATTAATGCGTAACACATTTTATTAAAGATTTAAATATTTGTCCCATATACATTTATGTACAGTTTTTTATATTTTTTCAGAACAATGTATCGTTCGTGTAAAAAGAGAATTCGGTGTTGTAGATGTTATTATTTTGTCGCATCTAGAAAACTGCTAATGAGAATAAAATATTTTCAGTTGGCATATGTTGACCAATGTTTGTTTATGTGATATTAACCTACATTTTCTAGATAGTTTATTCAAAGTTAACTTGTGCAGTTATCTTTATTCTTATGTTTTCTTTAGTTTATTATTAGTACTGTTTTAGTTGGAAATGAAACACTGCGACGTGTGATTACATTAAAAATAAAATTTTCAAAGGGTCATGCTACCACAGAGTACCTTTATATATACTGCATGCGACTTCGTATAAATTTAATCTTAAATTCATTACATATTAAGTGACCTGAGGTCGATGATAGTGAAATGTGTTCATCTTGAAAGCTCTGTTTTGTAGTGTTCAAACGCGGGAAGAAGCTACTGCTCAAATTTAAAAATTTATATTCTCCCAAACGACCAAGGATTTTGCTTTACAAAAAAAAAGCCTTTGGATCTATAGTAGAAGTCTGTATATTATTTAAATTTTCATTTTCTTTCTTTCGTATACCTTTTACAAGGGGCGAACCTTTATTTGTTGTAATGAATGCTGTCACGAACAACTTTTACAAATGTGTTGGATTTATCTTGAAGTATTTAGTTTAAAAAACAATTTGTTTTCTACAATTTTGATTATAGTATATATATTTTAAGTTATGACATTCATGATGAATTTGAAATTACTTTATTGCTTACAAGGATGGACGTGACGAGTCTCACTCACTGCGGTCTCACGACAATCTAATCGACTACTAGACCGAGAGACTTTAAAGACTGGCGATTAGAAAAACATTCTCTCTTAGTTAAACAATTATTAAGGTGTACTTTTAAAATACTCTTGAAGAAAGTATTTTTTTTATTCCACTTTAATAAATAATTTCTTTAAATGAATCTATATTTTACATCAATTTATGTGTAGTCTGTGGTTTTTGGATGGATGGCGGTGCTTGGGAAGAAGACAGAACGTAGTTATTCCGCTGAGTTACAACATATAAATGTTGTTCGCGTAAATTGTACACAAAAATCGAGTGTTATTATTATATTTACTATATTGTAATTTGTAAAATGAAATTATTGAACTAATTACGGAATATTATCATGACTTCGTGTAAAATATATCAATTTTCTTTAGTGCTGTTTCTTGGCGGCAACAGTTTAATGAATATCAACAATGTTATTGTTCTTATAGGAAACTTATTAGTTGTGTAGTAGAATTTGGCTATTTGTTTTTTTTTATAATACTTTATATAATTTAGGTTTTACTAATATTATTGACTATTTAAATAGTACGCAATGAATGATGTTCGTGATAAAGTGTCTGCCGGCTCCTCGGCTTGGGAGGGAGGCATTACACATAGTGAACCTTCATCAGAACTTCAGACTTCGCCTAATGCTGGAGGAGAAACTCCTCAGACTCCTGGTGCTCCTGCACCGCTAGCCCCACACCTGGCGGCTGAATTGCATCCGGATCTTTTGCTCCAAGGCTGGCGCAAATATTGGTCTAAAAGAGAAAACAGACCTTATTTTTGGAATAAAATATCAGGTGAATCTATGTGGGAACTGCCCGCTGTGAAAAGAGACTTTGATCCAATTACAGATCCATTAGGTATATGCCACACTGCCCCCCCTCCTGCCGGTAATGTTACACCTAGTGCAAGTAAGCGACGACCATCTGAAGATAATGGTCCACCACCAAAGAAATTTGTTTTGGCTGGACCTTGGGATATTGAGGTTGCTACAAATGTAGTTATATATGAGCGTCCACCAACTATATGTCCACATCCTCATCCTGAAATTGAAGGATTTAGATTTACATTAGCAAATAAACTGAGGCAATGTTATCAAGAACTATGTCACACAAGGGAAAGCATAGATGCACCAAAAGATTCATTCAATCGTTGGTTAATGGAGAGAAAAGTTAATGATCAAGGTGGTTCTGATCCACTGCTTCCTAGTCATTGCTTTCCTGAAATATCAAGGTCTATGTATGAAGAAATTATGAATGATATACCAATAAAATTAACCCATCCTAAATTTACTGGAGATGCACGTAAACAATTATCCAGGTACGCAGAAGCTGCTAAGAAAATGATAGAATCTAGAAATGCATCTCCAGAAAGCCGTAAAGTAGTAAAATGGAATGCAGAGGACACATTTCAATGGCTCCGGCGAACTGTAGGGGCTACTTATGATGATTTTCAAGATCGATTAGCACATCTTAGAGTATGTATTTAACTTCGTGACAATAATTTGTTACATTATTTCATGTGCTTGTGTCTTATGTCTTCATTAAATAATTTATTAATAAGAATATAACTACTGACAAATTTATCAATTGAAATTATTGTTAACAGAAAAATATTGATGATTCATTTTAATATATAAGGTGTATTTTTTAGAGACAATGTCAACCACATTTAGCAGAAACTGCAAAAGCCTCAGTTGAAGGCATTTGTTTAAAAATTTACCATTTATCTGCCGAATATGCTAGAAAAATAAGAGAAAAACATAGTAGTCTTTTAAAAGAAAATGGAATACAGGTATTTATTGTCATCACAATTTTGCTTTTATTTTCTATATAATGACCAAATACTGTAATATAATGTTTCATACTAAACCATTTCCACCAGATATTAGTAACATTTTAAAACTTTTAATTTTCATTTAGATGTTTAATGCAAAAAAAAAAATTAAAATATTCTGTCAGACCAATTTTAACAAAACCACATTTTGTGGAACATATTACAAGAGACCTATGTCGAGCAGTGTATGTTCATTGGTTAAAATGATGATGATGAAACCAATAAAATAGTAATTATGAATAAAACAAACCATATGTTTCCAAAGGCCAAAATAAATTTCAATTAGAAATTCTAAAAAATATACAACAAAACAGTAACAGTATATTAATATATAAATATTTGTTTTACAACAGATGTATATTTAAAAACAGTTATAGTCTGTAATAAGTGTTGTAATATTTTTTACTTCATTATTATACTGATTCCTGTTAGAAAAACATCAGTATATTATAGAGTATATATTGTAGAGTTCCACTGTAAATATTTTATTTGTATGTTACAGGAGCTGGCAGCACCTCTGCAGCAGGCCGCACTGCGCAAAGTGTGGTGTTACCCTGTGCAATGTGCAATTCCAGCACCTCGTCCACCTCTTGTCGAGCACTTCCTTGATCGTGATCAGGCATTACTGCGCTATCTTGGCGACACGCAAATCATCAATGCTACTTATTTACAGAAACTGGTATAATTATATCAAATATAAACTTTTTTTTATTATTTTATAGGAAACTAATATTTGGGTAACTGAATGAATAAGGTGACTGACTATAAGTGATGAACAGTACCTTTTTCTGTTGTAACCTATGTGTATATATATACATATAATATACTACAGTGAATATACATTTACTTTTGCACCTGTATGCTTATTATTTATCTTTAGAGTATTTCCAAGATGTTAATATCATTGGAATTGCACTTTGACCATGTAAGTTTTTTTTTATTTACTTTTTTTTCATTTTCAGGAATGCTTATATAGATACAGTTGTTTCGATGATAAGAAGTTTGAGCAGTTTTTATCACGAGTTTGGTGTCTGCTGCGTCGCTACGCTGCGTGGGTGGGCGCAGGCCCGGACGCACATCTCACCCAAATGGCGCTACCCGTTCCCGTGCTTGAATGTCTACATCGCTGTTTCGGAGTAACTTTTGAATGCTTCGCCAGTCCTTTAGACTGCTACTTTAGACAATACTGCTCCGCCTTTGCAGATACCGATTCGTACTTTGGATCCAGAGGGTGAGTTTGATTTTAACATGGGGTTAAATAGTTTTTTTTATTAAGCACGAAGTCACCTGATGGAAATTTATACGCGTGACCTTAACAATATGGCGCTAGTTACAATGATATATACTACATCATATTGTGTTGGTCGCTTTGAGATATTAGATTTTATTTCATGTTAACTCCATAAATTTCACTTGCTACATCAATCTTTAATATGAACCATATATGCTTGCATACTATAGTTCGAATACAAATAGTCGGAGCAGTCGTTACTTAGTTACTCCGGCATCAGAAGCTTACCACCACACTATAACCACAAGTAAATTATGTTTTGTAACATAAAAGCATAACTTTTGTATATAATATATTTAGTATATAAATTTTTGCGCAATATAAATGTAGTTGTGTAGTTAATAAGATATAAAACCATAATATAAGCCACATCAAACTAACAATGTGAGTAATGTATAATTCAAATAAATAATTATCACAGCCCATTCCTTGAGCTGCGGCCAGTGTCGGGCTCGATGGTAGCACACCCTCCGTACTGCGAGGAGCTGCTAGAAGCTGCGCTACGGCACATGGAGCGTCTGCTGCAAGAATCAGCTGAGCCGCTTAGTTTCGTTGTCTTGCTGCCCGAATGGCCCGATCGACACACGCACGCGCTTCGCAAACTGCAGGCCAGCCATTTTAAACGGAAACAGGTATTTCATACGAATATGGTGAACATCGAAATAGTTAAGACGGCTGCCAGGTGGTCCAGGGCACTATATTACCCGACGAGGCACGAGTTCCAACTGAACTTCCGATGGAGGAACATATGACGCAAAATTCGACGTATTTAAAAACGGCAGGTTTTGTGTACGTGTCATTTTCACTGACATGCACTTGGCCAAGATAGTGGGAAAATTACTTTGGCCTCATAATAAAATAGCTATATGTATATGTATTATTTTATTATTATCATATTCGCGTCCGATGTTACGGACACGACAGCTGTGGTAAATAGTAAGTTATTTACTTTGTATTAATTATTCACAGTAAGTTCATACATTAAGTAATAACAAAAAAGCAGTACTTTATTCACATAATTTGAGTAATAAAAGGATACTTTCTTTTTATTACAGGTTGTTATACCGGCATTTGAACACGAATACCGACATGGGTTTCAACATGTTCTTCCAAAGTAAGTTTAATATATGCTGTACTTATTTCCTCTAGCGCAGCGACCTATAGTAATTGTGGCCACAATATTTGCTTTAATAAGTAAATGTCTTCTATACACCTTTTTTTAAAAAAAAAAATTTTGCGGCAAATTTATTGATACAATAAAATATTTTCCAATTACCATTTACATTATCTATGTTTAATGAAAACGCGTACGGTAAAACTGCTTCATTGTGCTCAGCAAAAAAAAAACATTTTTGTTTAAGAAACGAAGTATATTTCCGATGGGGTGGTGGCACGGTGGTAGTATGGCTGCAGAACGCTGCCGGCTTCGCGCGCTGGGGGCCCACTGAGGAGCGCGTGGAGGCGCTGCTGGACGCGTGGAGGCCACGCGCGAAGCTTCGTTCCCCGCAGCCCGCCGCCGAACCGGACCCGCCGCCCGCCGGTACCGCTCAGGCCAACAGCACGGTCCAAAACAACGCTCCGGCCACACCAGCTGACAAACGCTAGTGCATGCGGCCACCGAGAAACAAAGAAAACTATGCATGATAACATTGCACCCTTCACAAAACCGTATTTACTACCCGTGTTTTTTTTCCTCCGATGAAGCGACGAGATAATCAAGACGTTCATCTGAAGGTAAGTGATTCACCCGCTTATAACAATGTGCCGCCTGTTAGAAAGATATACATAGCACCACACCACCTATTTCTGTCAACTAGCAATGTGGCAAACATTGGGTTCCAGCTTATGGGGTAACAAGACTTAACATGTACCAGGGCAGTAAGCACAATATGGTGCAGCGTATATCTTAGCTAACTCCAAACTGTTATGAGCACCACCATCAGATAAATGTCCTGCTGGCCCCATTGCTTCATCGAATAAAAAAAAACAATACAAATACGATTCCATATAATTTAATTAGTATTCATTGAAGATGTAAACATTCATACGCTACAACCAATAGGTGTGGACCGGATCTAAATACAATACAAATGCATCTAGTTAAATATGCGGCATAAAGACTGGTAACTTTTGTTGTATATATATAGTAACTAGTTAT
>DWHS01000026.1:0-13973 GCA_018247935.1 Trogonoptera brookiana
GATCCTGTACTTATTGAAATTTGGATTTTATTATATTTTATATATAATTTTATTATTAAGGTATTATTATATGGGCGTATTTTGCAGGAGGTGAACTTACGGCAGATCGGTTTGGGACGCAGTGAAGGAGAGGCGTGCGTAGCGCTGCTTGTTAAGTCCCTTTTTACATGCATGTTCTGGGTAACACTGCGGCAGCAGGTGCACGAATTGCGCCAGCGCCGGCAGTCGGCAGCCGCGACGGATCTCGCCTCACCGCTGCACATCTCCATGTCAACTGCTGCCGGTATATATTGCAATTGTTATTTTTGAGTTATTAGCATTCAAAACTAATATTTATACCCATTGCAATAATCAGGCGATGGGTGTCTATTGCTCGATATAGGTTTCGTCCTAAAATCTCCATATCGATCGGTTCTGCTGTTCTCACAAAAATAACTATAACATATATATTTATAGCTCAAACGGAAATAATATACTAGAAGGCATTTTTACTATTTTAACACCAGTTAGCTATCATTTGTTAGCTTGGAATAAATAAATTATTTTTGTTGTATCAAGTTACAAGCGAAGATAAAAAAATATTTTACTTAAATTAGAAAAAATGTGTACTGTTATTTTTATCATTTTAATTAGTCCTTTTAATATTTATATATATAGGATATCGTAACTCATAAATCGTATATGTATCATACAGTCTTCTACAGCTGATCATGATGTACAAGTTAGAAAGAAAAATTAATGCCGGTGTACGAAAGAAGTCGAGAAGAAATGATGTGACAAATGTTGAAGAAACTTTTTGCCTTACGTAGGAGGTCCGCCTCTTTTCGGATTTACGCGCCAACTTTCAAATATGAATATATACAACAAGAATGAGAAGGACAAGATACTAGAAGATTTTTTCCAAAGAACTTTCGTAAAATTATTTTCGACGTTATTTTTAATAGTAATTAATTTTAAGCTTTGTTGGATCAGGGGCAGAGAGTATAGTGGACGACCAGCCACGGTCCCGACTGCTGCGTGTGTTCGGGGCATGGTTGCGCTCGGCTTGTGCTCGCTATTGGATTTACGTGGTCGTCATCATGCTGTTCGTCATCGGCGTCACCGGTGATCGCATGACTATCTTCCGCATCATTTATATGTTCCTATTCCTAGCCTTCATTCTTATGTTCCAGGTGTGTATGCCAGCTCATGTTATTTACTGTATAACTTAAATCAACATCAATCTTATTTGTGGGTACGCTGTTGTTTTTGGTCCGCAAGCTCCCTCACAAGGAGAACCGACGAACCAGCGCAAGTCGCAGGTTAATATTGGATGCAAGTAGCACAGGTCCAATCAACGTGGTGATATTTAAGACAGGCCTATTTCAAGCAGTGGATGTTTATTGATCAATGATAATGATTCTGATTTATATTTCGTTTTAACTTTAGAAAATGTAGGAATTCAATAAGTTCGTGCAAATAAATGTAAAATTTTCATATTTTTTTTTTAAGAAATGTTAGATTTTAATTATTTTTCTTATAGTTAATTCGAGGGAGTCTAAGTCAAATGAGAATAACAAACGTGTTATAATAAAAATATAGTTACTTGAAATTATCCTACAAAAAATGATGTAAATACATTGTTAATGTATAAAAATATTATTTTTTTTTTTTTGCAGATAAGTTGGTACTGGTGGCGTCGTTTAATGTACATATTTTGGATAACCGTTATTATATACTCTATGGTCAATCTTATACTAATTTACGTTTATCAGTTTGATAATTTCTCTAAGATGATTGAGAAATACCTCTTGATCAACGAAAGATTGTAAGTGTTATTTTCTTTGTAATAATGAATATCACATTACTGTTTGTTTGTTTTTTTATAAAGTTTACGCCGATAGTTATCTTGACAACTCTCACGGCTTCTTCGGATTCAGGGCCCGCGGATTCGAATCCGCGAGGTAATAACTTTGTTTTATATAATTCATTATATTTATTGTTATGCATTTGCGATTCTTAATTTTTTTATTTTATTAATTCTCTAATTCCATTACCGCCGGTGCTAGTTTTATGTACACAATAAGTTACTAGACGTATCATTTTTTTAATGCTTATTAAAAAAAAATAGAAATTTTTGATTTTCAATGTTAAAGAGTAAGACATAGGTCTTATATATTAAATAAATAGTTATTTGATACATATTTATAAAGTTTATTCTAACTTTTTCTTTATTATTATGGGACAATTATTATTTAAACATGTAATGAAATTCTTCAATATTTGTAATGATTTTTTAAAAAACAGTTTACAATATGAGTCAGATAGACGATACTTTACAAAAATAATTCTACTTTGGAGTCACAAGTGTAAAATAATATAAAAATATAACATTACATAAAGTATCGAATTTTAAAGTGTTTTTTTTTCTTTAGGCAACACGACTTAGGATTGGAGCCGTATCACCCTGCGGATTTGTTCGTGAAGTTATTAACACCCACTCTGTTTCTCATTATAACGATAATGCAGGTCCATTATTTCCACAAAGATTTTCTCGCTCTTTCTGATCCCAAAACAACGTAAGTATCCATGTAACTTATAATCATAAGTTAAGTTATGGAGGTCCGCTGCTGGACCTAGGCTCTTGAAATGTATTTCATGAAAAAATTACAACTTTTAGTGCTGCGTATTTTATATGTATTTAATATTATTATGTAATTTTTATTTATATCTATTTTTTTTTTACATTATTATTTTTACTTTTTTTAGTCCCCAGTTAATGAAGCTCTAAACGTTCTCATAAAGATTAACACTATCATCGTTCCTTGAAATAAAAAAAAATACAAATTGTGTAAAACCTATTTGTGAACATATTATCTACATAGTCTGAGTGACGATATATCATGTAAACTTTGAATATTGCAGTCGATCTAGTTTTTGTATTATTTTATAATGGTAGTTTAAAAAAAAATATGGTGACATACAACACGACACATCATTTGCTCTAAATACAATTTTATGATGATGATTATACATATTTTTTTATTAATTTGCAGAACCAACAGTGTTGCTAGGGATTCAAGCCGTCCTAGTCAAGCCGGAGCTTCCACAATAAAAGATGTATGACAATCTTGCAAATTAATGTACTTATATAAGTTATTCACATTTCATATTATTTTCTCAATCATAAAAAATAGGTTTAAACGTATGAGATCTCCCTTACAGTAATGTGCGTAGGTAGAGCCATGGTTGTGGTGCCTGTTTCAGCAACCAAGCAGCGGTATCTAAACGATAGCTGATTAAATTGCTAGTAACTATAAGTGCCCGTTTTGTTTTATCGTCCAATGCTGAGATAAATCCACCTATCGAGCTAGATTTTTTTTTATTCCACTTTCGCTCCTTATCTATAATTCGACATAATTCATAATAGCTACAAAGAACATAAGCTTTTTTTAGTAATGAATACTGCTGGTGTTTTATAATTTTTCCTCTAATACACTTTTATTTACAGTTTCCTGCCTTACCTTTAGAGGAAGATCAGCCGCGTTCGTATGCGGCAGAATCCAAAAGCGATACCGATGCCGAACGCTCTTTGACATCTTCACCAAACACTAGGCGGTCGTTGTTCAGGTAATATTAGATATAAGCTGCATTAGACGGTATTTATTTTATATCACTTATTGGGTGGATGTCGTCACACCAATCCATTTTCTCGAAATAAATAAATACAATATAAATACTCTTTGTCTCTCCACTTTCTTATTAATACTGGCAGCTTGGTGAGGTTACGATATCACCATTCGGAACGCAGTTGCTGCTCGATTAGACGTATACATCTTTCTGTCTACTTTTAGCACTGTGATTTTCCAACGGTTGTACCAGTTATAATTAGGCAGGTTTCTTAGGGTACATTTTATAATATTACTATTTTAATATTTAAGAAATTTTTGTTTTGGTCACCAGTTTTAATATTCTAATTTTAATATAATAATAACAGAAAGACGTCACGCAGCCGCTCGTATGCTACGGAGCGCGGATCACACGCGTCCCGAGGGTCGCGCGGTTCTCGCGCCGCCGCTGCGATCCAGCCGTGGCTGTTGGAGATCCTCTCGCAGCTCCGCGCCGTGTTACGTCGCGCTACGGACAGGACATTCCTATTTCTCGATCTGCATCTAGTCAAGATTATCTTCCTCGCCCTCATGCTGCTCTGTGTCATGAACGTGAGTCTATTTTCGAAAAACTCAAGATTATTTAGAAAAATCAACAAGCACATGCGTCTCTCCTCAATGAAATGTTTTAATTATAATTTTTTAATGTTTTCTATTATATAATTATAGTACATTTTGATTGAAATTGAAAGACAAATGCTTTTTACTAGTGGTTAGTCTGTCGCCAATGACGGAGTGAGTGTCCCATTTTCTGGCACCAAGCAATAGTTACACATTCAGGTTTAAAAGTTGTTATAACTAGTGAAATTTCTGGGGTAAAGGGACTTAGCATCTTGTGTCTACATTGCCAGTATAATGTGAGTCTTATCTTATTTAGCACTAAATTTTAATGGATAAGCGATCACTTACTACCTTGTCCGTCCCGCTCGTCTCTTCGCATCGTCAAATTAAAAAAAAATGGATAATCATGGTTTTTCAGGTGTGTGCAATGCATGTTCCAATAATGATAATAATTTCGCCAGCGCTATTACTCAATTCTCGAAAACAACGTTTCTGCATATTACTTATTTCAACTCTTATCAGCATATATTTAATGGCGAAGATGGTATATCAAATTGACTACATCAAACATTCTATTTTCGACGTGAATTGCAGTTCGGTAAGTTTATTTTTGAACATCCTTCTGCTATCTTAACGTGAAGACTGTAACATATAAATTTTAAAAAGACGTGTTGGCTGGCTGTTATCAGGTTAATATGTTTTACTACATCACCGCTTGAATTGGTAAGATCGTGGTCAAACCCTATTGTATTTGATTTAAAGTTTATTTTCTTACTCGCCGCCTCTTTGAGTCCTTGACCGTCGTACAACTAAGTTATCACAGCTCCAAGATCCTATTTCGATACAGATTTCTTATAAATGTAGTATAGGTTTAATATTTATATTTTGTGTTAATAAAGATCTCTGTATTTAGTTCTATCTACATTGTAGATTGGAGAGAATAATACGATGAACGTTACAACGTATAACAACGCAGAATGGGTAGGCTTCTACAAAGCGTCGCACGACCGACCTCTAGTTGTTTTGCTTAAAGGTTACATCGGATTGATTGTTGTATTTACCTTTTATTCTCTGGTCACATATCGACAGGAAAACAATAGGTTTGTTCATTTTGTTATTAAAGGTTGACGACTTGAAATAATATATAATAACTTTTTTTTTTATCCCTTAAATTATTTTAAGGGATCGTGGCCTTTTACCAGCCAACGCGGATAAATTGATGTTTCCGGAAATTACGCGTAAAGAAGCTGATCAAGACTTAATACACTGCATCAAATATTTGGTTAACTACGGCTTCTACAAGTTTGGTGTAGAGGTATAACTTTACATATTTCGCTGCAACTTGCCATCTCCTTAAGTTCATAAGTAATAATTTTGTACTTATTGAATTTATTAAGAGATTAATGTTATCACAATCTAAATGCATTTTCTTTGCTGTCATTATACCACGTCACCACTGGTTGTGGGCCTCTACCTGAGACCGTCTAGTTAGGTTAGCAACCATCGCAACGCCTATTTCTGTCCCGAAGCGGTAGTGTGCAAACATTATAATGTGTTCCGATTTGAAGGCCCTTGTAGCTAGTGGAATTATTGTGGTAATGATACTCTTTTTTTGTTAAGGTGCCGCACAATTTGGTGTAGTGTTTGCTAACCCGCCTGGCTAGCTACCACAATCGTATTATAAATCTGCTGCCAAGAAAACATTGTTATGTTCCAGCTGTTAATACATAAGTATTTTGGGCTAGCACGTTTTTCCATCCACGGCAATGTAGACAAAAATAAATTCTTATTATTATATTTTGTACAAATAATTCGTGATATTGAGATTTCGTGTTATCGTTTACTGTTCGCGTGCAGATATGCTTGATCTGCCTGATGGGCGTGATCGGTTCGCGGATGGATGTGTACGCGGTAGTATATGCGGGCTGGCTGCTGGCGCTGGTGTCGTGCGCGCGGATGCGGTTGGCACGCGTATGGCCCGTGTTTACCGCCTGCCTCACCGTGCTCGTGCCGCTCCAGTATATGCTCGCGCTCGGCTTCCTGCCGCAATTGTGCATCACTTACCCCTGGAGCGGTGACACGCAGGTAGATTTTTCACTTACTACGAATAATATTAATTGATTTAGATTGTTTTATCTGTGATATAAAGACGTGCCTTAAAGTGAAGACCGAGTTTAGACCTATATAGTTTCATGTTAGTCCATGACCAGATGAATTGATGATGATGTAAAGGTTGGAAAATTTACATTTCATGTAAAGGATACCCCATTATCTTCTACTTTTCCCAACGTTGTGTTTGAAAGAAGTTCATCTTTTAAATATTTTTGTTAAATTTTTAATGACAGAATCGAGGTAGTCGGCAACTGCACCTTCTGCCTTGTGAAGTGACTAACTTTTGTGCTATTAACAGTAAGAACATTGAAATGCATGAATCATATAATCTATTTATAAAATTACTTTATAGCAAATGAAACATGTCCGTAATTGGCTGTACCTGCCTTACCCGACGGAGCCGCCTCATGCTGTGAAGCTCATATTCGATTATTTCCTCTTATTATTTGCGGCACGACAATTAAGGGTATTTAGATTGGAAAAAACACACGCTGATGCTTATCCTGGAGGTTCTAACAGCGAGGACATAGGGAAGGACTGGGAAACGCATAATTTTGTGAACCCGGTTCCCGATTTCCTCGGATATGTTGGGTGAGAATATTGTTAAACTTTATATAAAATCAAAACTATAGAATCAACTTAGAATTATCAAAAATCACTTTCAAATACAAGCTATGAAAAGGGAAAATTCTACTTTTTAATCGAAAATTTATAAAATTGTCTATTCGTAATCCACAATTATTTGTAATAATTATGACATGCACTTAATGTTATATTACTAAACTACCTTCATAAATTTTAATATCTTTACAAGTTAAATATCTCGAATTTTAGGTCGTGGTTAGACGTCATCAAACGTATGGTGTTCTTGGGCATGCTGTGGGTGACCTTGGCAATTATGTTTATGACGGGCACTAACCGCGTAAATTTGTTCTCTATGGGCTACCTCATAGGCTCGTTTATTTTCCTCTGGCAAGGAACTGATTTCTATCTACGTCCGAAAGACGCCATACTACAATGGTACGTACATATGACAAATAGCAGTATTTGTAAAATAATTATTAACAAAAGGTAATTGGAAGACTATCCTCCGTGGAGTTATATAAATTTGTATGTATATGTATGTTTATGTGTATCCATTTACACAGTTCTGTCCAACTGTCTGTACTGGTGAATGTTACTGTCGGAAACCGTATTTATTGACGTTGTCGCAACTCGTATTTTTGCCACTAAGCTGTAGTATGCACTTTACTGTGTTTCGATTTCAAAGGCACTGCAAGTAATGAAATTACTGGGGCAAAATGATTTAACATTTTGTGTTTCGTGGTGACGAGCACTACGCGTGGTGCGTTAAAAGTCAACCTATCTAGAGCTATTACTTTTCTTTTTAGTATTCATGTTTACTTACTACTTGTCATAGTAATTTTATTATGTATATATGAAAATTGAATGTTAATACATGGGATAAAGGTGGTCGTGGTTGCTGCGTTACAACGTGTGCGTGGTAGTTGTCAAGGCGCTGCTGCAGATACCGGGCTGCATGTTCAGCGCCGTGATGCAAGAGCACGCATGCTGGTTGGTACAGCTGCTCGGCATCGGCTGCGTCGATAAGTTCGCAGGCGGAAATATTGCACGCTTCCTCAAGATGCAGTACGACAAGGTAGACAGTTTTATGTTTTTAATGAATATTATTTATTCATACATACATATAATATATGTATGGATAAATTATAAGTATATATGCACTTCAGTTCAGTTCTTGTTTTTGTACCCAAGCAATATTATGAGTTTAGTTACATTTGGAGTTAATGGTTAATGAGATAAAATATGTAATTTCTTTTTCAGGACTCGGCATGTTCAGTGCCACAGGAAGACATCGGTCTAGCGTGGGACGGCGTTTGCTTCGCTTTTCTTATCCTTCAACGACGCCTGTTCCATAGTTATTACTTTTACAGAGTAATAGACGAAAGCAAAGCTACCACCGTACTAGCCTCCAGGTATTTATTATAATTCAACTTTTAAAAGTTTTTTTTTTCAAATTTCAAAATTAATATTAAATATCTTAACAAGGGGTGCTGAATTGATCGAGGAACTACGACAAAAGCAAATGCTGGTACAAGAGGAACAAGAAATAAAAATATTGGAAAAAATCAAAGTGAAAATGGAGAGAATTAAGGCTAATCAAAAGAAGATACAGGGGGCAATGTCTAAGGAACCATTGCAGCATGACGCTGGTAAAAAATACTTTTGTATGGCTATGAAACTAATTCTCATAAAAAAATATAATTACATTTTTGAGGGTCACATGTCCCCGGCATTACAGTATACAAATACTCTGTTACTATGTTATACATGTTTGATATCATGCGTTTTTATATTGACAATGGTCTAACAGTCAATCTCAATTTCACATGGTGTTAGGTGACAATGAGTCCATAGGTGGCGAAATGTATTCGACTAGAATGTTCTGGCTCCCATAGGTTATTGCTGGAAGAAATCAAAGCTGATATAGCTGCAGATTTACAATATTAGAGTGGTAATTAGCCAGGTGGATACGAAAAATTCATATCACCAACCAAACAATTCTAAAATTTGTATTATTCATAAAAAAAAACAATTATTAAAAAAAATAACAATAACTGTTGTTCTATGTTTAGAATATCATTTTCTTTTTATAACCAATAACCTTTTTGTATAGATGTTATCTCTAATGGATCTTATTATATTTTGACTTAACCTCAGTCATATTGTTTTCGTCAAATCATGTTTTCGTTATGTCGCAAAAAAAAATAAGTGGAAGAGGAGGACGAGGAGGAAGATGAAGCTACGCAACAAGGAGAGTCAGAAGTGCCGCTGGTGCGCGGAGATTCTGAAGCTTCCCGAGGCTTCCATACGCCTGAGAGTGCTACGTCACCACGCGGCTACCACACGCCGGTCAGCGAGCACTCTGCGCCGCCTTCCCCGTTGCATATCCCCCCACAAACTCTTCCAACGCTCCCCGCACCTGCTTCGCAGGGTGGTCCTCCCTCTCCCTCCTCAGCTCTTATGACTGTCTCCCTCGACGCTTATCTCGAACCACGACGAATCTCCTTTGAATCCCCTCCGTCTTCGGACCTTCTTCCCCGAGCGCAGAGTCCGGAGGAATCGTATCCAGTTTTCTCCCCTCCTCCGATACGTCGCCGCCACACGGTGGCTAGCCCCAGCATCTTGCAGCGAACTTCTATCATCTCGCAGTCGAGCCGCGCCGAACCGAACTCTCATCATACGTGTAATTGAATTAAATACTGTGCACATTTAATAACCTTAGATGTGAAAGTTCTTCAATGTAAATAATGTAAAGCAATACTCTCTAAACGTTACATTAGTTTTTGTTAAAGTGATATTTCTATTTATATAGGAAGTGATGAAACTGGTTGCGCGACTAGAAGACGTGTATACACTAAGCGGCACGAAGGTATAGTCGATAATAACAACGGTCTGGTGTGGGAATATCTGTCATAACGTTCTCATTCTTTTTTATCGTACCAGTGAATGTTCTCTCAGAAAACAAATACTTCGTCTTATAAAGGGAAGGCATTTCTTTTGTCTTTGTGAACCTAGAAAATTAGGGATAAAATGTCTCTCATTTTCGAGGTCCATTATTCTGAAGCACTTAAACTTCTCTGCAAGTATTAACGAGTTAAATTCTATTGATTTTACTAATTCTTTAGCAGGTGCCGCTGCTTAAAATAACTTATTAAATCGCCGTGTTGGTAATCGAAATAATAACTGAGCTGTACTGTGATTACGACTTCAAAGCTAAAATATTTACATTGGCTTGTATTCCAAGGTGTGAGATTGTAGTGTTGAGCTGTGCGTTTTTCTTGTAGCCCGCGACAGACCGCCGTATAAGCCGCCCGCCAGTCACCAAAAGGGTAACGTTCTGTCTCGAACTTTTACTCGCTCTAACATCGTATTACGTTACTAACCGTTGCGCTTTTAGGAGTTTATGGTAAATAGGCAAGTTGGTCGCATTGTTTTGGCGGGAGCTGTCATGTCGTCACATGAATTGATTGGATCATAAATATATGTAAAAATTGTAAATAATTTCACTTATATTAAATTCAGGACAGAATACGCCTTAGCACTGTTTGCATGTAAATTGGTTGTAACGCTGCTGTTGGGCTTTTTGCACAGAGGCTGGCTTGTTTTTGTTGCATGTCTCTACTTTTTATGTTACAAAATCACATTATATTTTGATGACACTGTATGACAAGTTTAATTATTAAATTACACAAGATTTTTATAAAGTTCACTAATTTTTTACACTCGGTGTTAAACATACAAAAGCAAATAATATAAATAATGTAAGCTTTATTCTAACAAAATATTAGCGTATAAAATTGTTTTTTACAGATAATATAAATATAGCAACAAACCCTTGAGTAGTGTAGTAAATAAATGGCTTTGACTATCATTGCGAGAGGCTAAAAAGGTGAACAACCCGCGTTTTCAACAATGAGAACTTTAATCGGGCTGCTCATGTGCTGACACTAATGCAAAAATTTATTTCAAATATACGCTAATGTTCAGCTTAACACTTTTCCGAGTATATGTATATAATTAAATTATTATACTAATAACATTAAATATATACAGCGGTCCGATCTGGTGACTACTACATGTTCGACGAGTTCGATGACACCGACTTGCATTTGAAAGAGGACGAATCCAGCTCTGATGAAGACGCTCCGAAAGAAATGGGTTTCAGCAAGGTAACATTCGTATATCTATACAAGATTTGGTTTATATTAAATTTTGGTTTTGGGACCCCATTGTTAGATTTTTCTGATTATAGGCTAAATAATAAAAAAAAAGTGTACAATAAGCATGTGTTTTAAGATGTATTGTGGTGGTGTTAGTAATAAGGAAATCCGCATGATCTATCAGCGGGTTAAAAGTTTTAGTCAAACTTTTGATACGTATAAAACATTTGACCAAACAGATTGCTTTGGGTACATATGCTTCTTGATTGATGGTTACACGGGGCTTTAGCTGCAGGACGCTTAAAGTGACTAACGTAATGTTTGTGCGTAACTCGCATTGCATATTTCTTGTAACGAACACTTGTTGCTTCCGGGATAACATTTTCTTAGCGATTTAGCAATAATGTTTTATCATTGAAATTTTAATATTGAATATAAAACATTTCTTATGTGTTCAATAAAAAGAAAAGTTCATACGCTAATGCAGGAAAATATAATTTCAAGTCAGCGTTTTTATTATTAATATCGCCAACATTTTTGGTGGAACTAAAAAACTATTTAAATTAAGTTTATTTCCCAGAAAATTGCTTGAAATTACTTTCTGTGATTATCAAAATTATATTAAAAATTTAGAAAAGTTCGTTTAATGTTCCCACTGTTGAATCTGGGACGGTTAATATAGAAATAAATTAGAAGTCTGGAAGCAACATTTGTTAGAGCTTAGTGGGATTGCGTTGGGACGGCAGCTGCTCTCTACGGTGATCAAGTCGGACCTACGGCGCGCGCTATCCGCTCGTCGCGCCTCCGCGCCTGCAGTGCGGGCCGCAAGACACTTCTCGCTCGGCAGTTACCCACATTCATATCCGCACCAGGTAACACGTGGAATTACGTATGAGTTAATTCCGAAGTAATACTCAATGTCTCTTTGTTTAAAACCCATAATAGAACGTTTGACAATTTTCTTTAGCGTTGTTTCTGAAATGGGGTATACACAAATTATTTTTAAAGGTAAAACCGATACAATCGCGATTCAGCAGTAGTAGTTTGAGCTCGTCATGAACAAATTCGTATATAATTAATTATAGCTGATTTACACCGCTACTCATCGTCCCCACTGCAGGAACTTGGGACCTTCTGTCACATGAAAAAAGTCAATACCTTTTATCTACCATGTAGGCCATGTCAGCTTCCTCACAATGTTTTACGTTATAAATATGATAACAAAAATCTTGGCCCTGCTATAAGTGCCATGTTATAAGGAATTTTAATGACAATGTTAAATTATGAGTATTTTAAACAACTCGTACTTGAGTAACTTCGAGGTAACGGAAGGAAATACTATGTAAAAATGAGGTAAGATATTGGGCTAAAAATTTTCTACTGTTAATGCTTCTAATATTTGTTTGGTGCTTTATATTTTTTGTTTGTTTGTTACTATATATTTTTTGTTTGTTTGTTTCTACATATTTTTGGTTTGTTTGTTACTACATATTTCTGGTTGCAATATGAATGGGTTTAATATGAACTATATTATGTTACTCTTAAAGTATCCTTAAGTTAATAAATTTAATTATATTACAATGATACTGAGAAGATTTGTTCATGAATTAATGAAAATCCTTTATTTATTCGCATGTCTATTATTTTTTAAGTTAATATCATATTTTAAAAATAATATGTTTTGTAACCAATATCATAAATTTCTTTAAGAAGGTATTATAATTCTTTATCATATTTTAAAATATTTGTTGAGAAAATCAGTAACAATTATTTTGCGTGTATATTTTTTTGTTCGATGTTTTTTTTTTGTAACACTTTCGATAATGTGTGTATTGTTAAGATAATAAAGATTTGTCATTTTTCAGCTGCGTACGTCAGCGTCAGGGGCAGAGGTAACGCACGAGCGGGACGTTCAACTTTCGGAGCACGACCGACAGCCCTCCGACATCGATGATTTCGCACCACCAGGTATTAAAATAGCCATTATCATTAAGAACTGCTGCACAATGGCGTCCTCTTAACGATATCCACATCGTTTGATAATCATCCTAAACTAAACTAAAACTGTTATAATAGTATATTCTACGGTTTATCTATTCTCCTTTTACCATTCAGCTCGTCCTCAGCTCCATTATATATTAATTTCCACGTTTTCATTCTATGCGTTGAAATGAGTAGGATATGAAATTCACTTGATAATGAGTTACTCCTGTCTATTAAAACGAAGCATTTTAAAATCTGATTATCTCAATAATTTCATTACTATACTAATAATTCTCTTTACGAAGGTCAAATACTACTTCACGAACTGTTTTCACCGCGAAGTTGATGTGTGCAAAAATTTTAATGTTCTGATTTAAAAGGTTGAAGAAGCCAATGAAATCTTGTTCAACTCCAGATGAACATTGTCATCAAATTGATATCATCGTTTTATTATTTTAAAAAAAAATATCATGTCTATGAAAAACATGTTGGGTCAGTTTAAAGTATCACTAAATATCAGAAAATGTAAACTGTGCCAAAGTTCATTATATCCTGAGTTTATCAACCAAAAATTGTTGTAAAAGAAGATTATTTGTGTTTATAACAGAGAAAGAGTCTTCGTTCGAGAAGTTTTGTTGTTACATGGGCACTGCGTGGGCGTTCATTTCAAGTCTTCTGGTATCCCTGACGCGACACCTTATGAAGTACTCCCGGGACTATCGATACGTATCGCGAACGCTTTCCGTGGAGAAAAAAAAACTTAAGGTACATTTGTTTGCATTATTGATTATGATCTTTTTAACTGTTAAAATCCATTTATATAATCTTTGTCAATGAAAATTTAATAACATTTTTAAATATTCATATTTTTTTACTTATGATATTTGTTTGTTGTCGGATACCGTCTAAGTGGGTACCATTGCAT
>DWHS01000027.1:0-13909 GCA_018247935.1 Trogonoptera brookiana
TCCGCGGACCCAGTGACACGATGAGCTGTAAAAGACGTCAAAAAGGCTACACTAGCAATACCATCGTCAGAGAATAGAAAAAATATAAATCGCTTAAGTTTATTTTAACTTGACTCATTTTTATATATAAATAAAATCGAAATGTAGATGCTGCCAACTTAATAAGTTTCTCCTAACTTCAGCGTGGGCGACGGCCACGAATATACATCACCAAAAGCATGATAAAACGGAAACTAGTACTGGAAAATATAGTATGTAGTAATTGTACACTTTTAGACGTACGGAATCATAGTAACTATGTTTTCCCAAGCAAATAATACAAAATATACTAATTTTATTTATCTTGCAGACCATATCCGTTCAGACTTACCTTTTTAATGTTGATATGAAATGTGTATATAATTAACAATCCTTCATTCCAACTAGTATTTTCATACGGAATATAAATATTAATGACTGTTCCCACTGCTGGGATGCGGCGCTTATTTTCACAAGGAGAGACTCAATAGAAAGCCTATGAAAGCTGTTCAAGGAATATCTGTTTCTTGGCAATGCTTTTCTTAACTGGAAAGTGGAGCTGAGTATAGATTGAATGAATTTAAAAACTGTCATTGTCTCATTGTGATGTGGCTCAGCCAAATTTCGATTGCGCTGAACCAATATCATAAAAACCATAATCAATCTGTTGTTTTTTCCTCTTCTTATTTAATAGAAAAAAGCAATTTCGAAGTACGGACAGTTATGTGTATATCTATATAATTTATACTAACTGTGCCCACACCGGTGTTACCGAATGCATCCGATATTGGATGCGCTTTGGGTGAAATAACCCGAAGCGTTTGCCTTGTTACGGCGGAAATGGTTTCGCGTATTTCTTCCTGCATTTCAGAGGCGGTTTTTGGTAACATTTTATGTCTGGTTTCTTTACAATAACGTCATACGGTTGTAACTATTTCGGCGATGTTAAGCAAGAGATATGTTTGTTACATTTAATAATACGTTTTCATTTCAAAAGCTATTTTATTTTTATGAATTCTATACATAATTTAGGAAAAAAGAAGTTTGATGGATATAACAATATAAACTAAGGACTAATAAAAAAAATAGAATAAATGGACCCTGACGGGCCACGTCGTAGTAGATTTGACAGGGATTTTAATTTTACGTTATATGAATTCCGATGTTTGAGTTCGCTTGTCTTGTTACGTCGCTAAAGGAATTATTGGAATTTTCATAGATTTGATATCATTTGCTGTTTGAAAATGTGATAACGTTAATTACATTCTACGATATATATACATTACCAAAATTTTATAAACAGGTGGATGACAATGCTGAACATAGGCCTCTACTATAAAAGTCATGCTATTCTCTTGTACTCGAATTAGGTTTAAAATAATAAACGATATTTAAGTAAATATTTATAATTATTCAATTCGTTTGCCTAGATTGTTTTATGTAATAATATAAGCACTTTTTTTTTTGATGGAGAAGTCAACGCCGTTAGTTCTTACGAACTTTTACGGCTCCATCGGACACAGGGCCCACGAATCTGAATCCGCGGGCTAAGGGATATGAGCACTAGTTACGTTATTAACACTGCACCATATTGTGGTAGTCGCCTAGAGACATAAGATGTTAAGTCTTGTTACCCCTGTAATTCTATTAAAGGTTTCTCAATAAAGTTTTAAATACATAAATAATTTAATTAGCTACAATGCCCTTCAAACCGGATCACAATGATATTTTTCCCATTACTGTTTGGCGGCAGAAATAGGAGCTGTAGTGGTATCTACCAAGATGGTCCCGGGCATTAGAGACTCAACAAAAAAATTAAGAATTGTTTATTTTTTTTATTATATAAAGCGACGAGACGAGCAAGATGTTCACCTGATGATATGTGATACGCCGGCTGATCATAGCAACGTGGCGTTAGTTAGGATAATATACACAGCACCGCACTGTGCTCGTCGACATCAAACATAAGATGTTAAGTCCTGTTATCCAAGTTATTTATTATAACATTTATTTATTTTATATTTTGCATTAAATATTAATTAGATAGCAACAATTAATACTTTATAAGTATCTTTTGAATTAACATTTAAAAATAATTGTTTAGCGCCATCTACACTTTCTATGTTATACTATCTCGGCCCCATACATTAAAGAAACAACAAGAGTGGCACCAGTTTACATACATGTACATATTTATATTTCCATACAAATGTCGGCTAAAAAAAATTATTATTTTAATAAAAATACTTGAATATCAAATTATAATAAAAAAAATCCAATTCATTTTTTTAGACCTTCACTAACAAGTTTCAATTAAGCCCCAGTAGAGGGCATAAAGAAATCAAAGCTATAGTGTCAATATTTCAAGTTCAATAAGCTTTGAAGTCTATTACTTTATAACACTGTGTTGCATGAGTAGAAAATAAATCTAGAAGTAGCACAATAGGTCACCTTTTTATAAAACACATTTTTTTTTCATATAAAAAAGAGCTATATTGTTTAATTGAAAATGCTTTGTAAAATAGCAGAATGAAATAGCAATTTACAGTTGTAGATAACCAAAGAGTTTTAAAGTTTTTTTTTTTTAATTGTTATCAAAGATAAGGATTTTAGATTTCGGTTTCAAGTCAACAATATGCAAAAGAATTTATGAAGAATATTTCGAGCACTAGCATAATGGGTTCCCATTGACAAACAATTATTTTTAATGCTTCGATCTTACCGTATTGTAAAAAAATGATTTCAAACTTATAAAATTATTTTCCTTTCAGTTTAGTAGAATATTAAAAATTAGCATAACTAACCTCACCTTACAACTTAAACTATATGTTAGTGAAATTCCCGCCAAAATATGCCCAGCCGTTATGAATAATATCCAAAACAATGAGATGTCTGCCAGTTTTACTTTCCCAAGCTGTTTCAGCTTACATTTTTCTCAACTTTCTAATACGTTGATTTAGTGTTATATATAATTATTAACATTACCAAAAAATATGTTAATTTTTTTATAAATATCAACACCGAAAATGCATACTTGTTAATTAAATATATTTAAGCCACAAAATCATTTTAAAGTATAAAAAAGTAAAATTCTAATTATTAATAAAAAATATATTTAGATGGACTTTCTATCCCCAAATTGAGATAAACAATAAAAGATCTTTTCAAAATATTGGGAACTGATTTTATAAAGACATCCAAAAATAGTACATTTTGAAAATAAATTGATGAACTGACTAAACATAAAACGATTTATGTCTTCCTTGCCCAAAAGTTAGTACTGGCACTGATTTGTCACATTTACTATTCTAGCTATTGTTTATGAAACCATAAACAAATTAATTTATTTATACTCTTGGCTAGTGCATAACCCGTACAGGGGCTAAAAAAATATTATCTGTATGCCTATACCAATATGCTAAATATATAAATTAAAACCTTTTATTTATCATATATTTTTAAATGTTTGTGTTATAAAATATAAAATGTAGAAACCATTGGTTTCTGAATAAATAAAATTATAGTGGTAGTTCAAAACGTCGTAGTGTATCTCTTTTTGGATGTATTTCAAATGTTTGCGGGCAGACATCTTGTAACAATATAGTGTTTCTACGCATGTGCATAATCTAAATATTACATTAAAACGCGCGCATCGTCCCCCGATTTGAGGAAACTGTGTAGACGTCACGGAAGTAGAGCCATAGTGCACAAAGAGCAAAGCTTTCGCGGCAGCCGTCGCGAGCGGACGCGTCCTCGTCTAGCTCAGCTCCGAATTGGACGATTTTCCCGACTACTCTACAACTCAATTGTTTCACAGAAGGTAAGTTTGTTCCGACTCTCGTAGTTTTCAAGAAATATATTTTTGTATCAACTAGCTTTACGAAGCAAATTATTTATAAAAAGTTCCTTGTTGTTAAAAATTTGTTGAATAAAAATTAAATATGGATTGAGAAATCATACGAATTATATATATGAATATATATTTATGACAGGACAAAGATACATAATTTTGAATTAATTTATATAACAAATATATTAACGGCTTTTCATTTAATATGCCTTATTATTTTATACCATCTAAGTTATAAAATATGTGCAAAAGTCTGTCGACGTTTTATAAGAATTACGAGAAGATTCTTTCTTTTCTTATTTCACTAAGAAATATTTTATAAATATACAAATTCTGGAAAATTAACTTGTGGACTTAATTTTATTCATGTCTAAATGCAATTTTAATATTTTATTGTAAGTAAAGATTATCAGACAGAATAGAGAACAGATCTTACAACTGTGTAAAAATTTACTTAAGATCACTTATATTTATTAAAATATGTATATATTTTTCAGGTTCCAATTCGTAACCTGAAAAAGAATCAAAATGGCCGACTCTAAAGATGTTGATGAACAATCAGAACTTTCTAACTTAAATAATGATGATGATTCTCCCGCTAAAGAACCTTCTTACGATAAAAAAGAAGATGAGGTTGAAAAGAAAGATTCTTCGAATTTATTGGATGATTTTGATTCTAGTTCTGAAGATTTCGAATGGCCCACAATAGTTGAGAATACCAATCCGAGTGATTCTGATAACCAAGAAGCATCCCGAAAACGGTTGTGGGAAGATATATACAAAGTAATTAATAAAATTTCACCCGCTCTAGCGAGTGTAATAAAACTTCCGTTTAAACCAGAAAAATCGGAAACTGCTGACGAGGAAAACGTTGAGAAGGAAAAGGAGGAAGAAAAAAGTGAAGAAGAGAGTAGTAGTGTAGTGCCCGCCAAAAAGCATAAAAAGAAGTAGAATGTTTCTGTTATTTCAAAACATCTTGTTCTTGTAATAATTATTATTTAAGTGTTGAAAGAAAATGTAAAAAAAATGTGTAAAGTAAAATTCACATAAAATTGTCCAGTACAATTATTTCTGGTAATTTAGTGCAAACAGTTTAGAAATATCCGAGAATGTGTAAAATTTTGTATAATTCAAGCGATACGACGTTTTAACAATATTTTTAATTCATTAGGTCGTTAAAAATATCTATCATTTTGTGTTTTTTTATTCTGTATTTATTTGTGTGATTCTTTAAAAAAAAAAATACGTAGGAAAATGTTTTAGCAAAATTCTTATAATCAGTTTCTATTACGGACCACGAAATTCTTCAAGTTTATTTCCTTGATAGGTTTAGCTTAATTTATTTTAGTGAAATTATGTTTATCTGTGATTTTAATTTATTTGTGTAGATTAAATATGATGGCGAATGTTTCTAAGTAAACGTTAGACGTAGTGCTGGAACTTCCAGCTTAAAGTAAACCAAAGATCCGGTGGGAGCTGGCGGATGGTGTCGGTGGCTGATGATATGACGACGTGTACCTTACTTGTGGTAACATCCGTTGCAGTCGTGTACAGATTAAAACCGTTAGATTAGATCATAAATAAGGAAGAGAAATTGATAAAATGTTTTTTGGTTAAATTGATCCCGCGGTCTTATCAATATTTATCAACACATTTTATACTAACATGAGTTGTTACTAAATTTGAATGGAGCGGGTAACGGTTAAGATTTCCTTACATTGTAATGTATTACGATAATGTCAGGATTGATTTTGCACAATGCCATTGTATGGGTGTTTTAAGTTTAAACGTGGAAAATATTAAAGCTTTTGAATCTGTGTCGCTCTTCTATGATATGTGTGTAAGCTGTATATTTAAACAATCATGTATTATATCCTCTCATTGTGAGTAAACATTTTTAGAAGTGGAAAGCTATGAACAGTTTATTTGAAGTCTCCGGTAATGTTTTATTGTTTATATTGATGTGATATATTTGTTTCGTAGATGTAATAAACGATTCGTGTATTCATGTTGTGTTTTTATTTCCACTCCTTGTTCACCTTAAACTATCTTACATATTTTGTCCTCGTACTTTGTTGACGGGGCCTAATTTCTTAGCCAGTTCCTATGCAGCAAATTAAATTAAACTAATTTGAAAGTACTTCCATTTATGAGACTCAAAAGTATTAAAAAGATATTAAAGATTTTGTTATAAAATATTTGATTATTGTAAACGGTTTATTAGCGACTACTTTTGTTTGCTCAAGACTGTGTAGCTAGATGCGACGGCAATCTATTCTTTACGGCCAAACATAAGCAAGTAATCATTATTGTATTCCGATTTGAAAAGTATAGTAACTAGTGAAATTGTTCGAGTAATGAGAATTGTCATCTTGTTTCAAGGCGTTAAACACAATATGGTACATTACATGTCATTCTCACTAGCGCCATATTGTTGTGAGCGAGCGCGTCATGTTCCATCAAATGAACATTTTGTTTCCATCATTTCCTTAAAAAAGGCATAGTTATATTTCCATAGATAATTTTTCTAAAACTTAATTTAAAGAATTAATATATATTAAAATTTTGTAATTATTGCTAAGATATATTCGATTGGTTATCATTTAAGTAAAAATAAATTTACAACTGCAGTCTCTGATGATGTCGAATAAAATTCTCTGTTCGTGATTATTATAAAATACGATTTTTTGGAAATTATTATATATCTTAACATGATGCTGTAGATCACACAAACAAATTAGCAGGTTCGGGATATTAAAATAATATGTCCTTGCAAAAAAGCTCCGCGCATGCCCAGTGAACGTTGCATGAAATCCGCATCCGTATTGGCCGGCTAAACCGGAGGCTGCGAGAATCAACCCTCTCCACAGATCAGATCTTCGGCACGTGCCCTCGTCAGCGGTCGGGTTGCAGGTTAGTGAATTTTTCATTGTCTCGACCATAGCCCAGAAATAAAGTTTCCATTTATATCTTCCCTTGTGGAACAAAATTTTGTTCACTGCAATTAAACGAATTTTTCTCTAATGTAACAGAATATCTTTGTAAGCTATTTAAATTATAATAAATGACGTGTTTTATAAATAATATAGGGATTTATATAACAAAAGCAATCGCTCAAAAAATTCATGACTTGCGCTTTTAGATAAAATAAAGTGTAATTTAGTTTTAGAATTAACATAATTTAAAACAAAAATATACTTGGAATATCAATTCCTTAAAATAGATTGTCGACATACTTTCGTTTTCATTTAGACTTAGTAGGAAAGTATAAATAATTTACGATAAACTTAAACATTTAAATCGTGTTATACCTTCTTGGTGGTTTCTAAATATGCAATCATTACTATTCCGTATCATAGATACATGAAAGCTTGTGTGTTAAATTATTACATATTTTTCAGATTACAAGTTCGTCGTTCTCGCCAAAAAGAAGTAACGAACAAAAGAAAAATGAGTAGCTGTTACGATGACCCTATACCATCAACAAGTTCATACAATGTAAATGAGTCTGAGGAACGCGATGATGCACCAAAAGATGAAAACGAAAAAGAAAAAAACGATCAGTCGGGACAAGACAACGATAACCCGAGTGATAAAAAAGTTACTGCTCTTAAAGATACTTGTGAGTCATCTGAAGTCGACGTAGAGGATATTGATGATGAAGAACATATTGGTGTCAAGCGTTTGGAAGTGTTATTGGTCAGAAAATCTATATTTTCGGACAAAAAGCCTGATGACGACCTACCTGAGGATGACCTACCAAGGAAGATTGAAAAATTGATCAAAGAAAATGAGTCTACTTCTTCAAAAACTTATTACTTCATTCCCAATAAGAAAAACAATAAACCTTAATTCTTAAAGGAAAACTTAAACCCTGTGCTTGTATACGATTCGTTCTATCAAATTATATAGTAATTCTCGAAATATTTCAATCAGCTCGATCTTGTTATTCCAAGTAAATAGAACGTAGATTTAGAAAATGCTTCATTTTCTTGCTAATATTTTGCAAAGATTGTTTTCCATTAAATGTTTTTAATAATTAATACATTTTTTGTATTTATTTATTAACCTATTCTACAGTTTTTATTACCTTCAGAGGTATCTCTTTTAAACAAGTTAACTATATTTCTTCTGGAATTATTTTAGTTACACTTGTAGGCAAATAAAGTTGAAAGTTGTGGCTATTATTCTTTGTACCATTTAAAAATTTCTTTACAATTACTATTTACATTTTCGAACCCATCTTTAACAATCCACAATCAACAAGTTTCTCCAGACCTATGTAATATTTTGTACTTTTTAGAGATTTATATACAGAGTAATTTTAACTAAAAGAGGATTGTGGTGGTTCGCAAAAAAATATGAATCAATCTCATCACCACAAAATGTTAATTCCTCACAATTATAATAATAAGCAGAAATATCATTAAACTTTTAACAGCATTATCATCCTTAAATTGAAACAAAATTTAATCTAGTCTCTAATCTGTCGTTAGAGTAATATATCTGCAATCAAGATATCATATACATATAATATTTTTAACATTTAATAACCTGTACAGTTATCATACTATATAGATTATTGAAAATTCAATTCTTCAACAATGTGTGAATGTTATATGTATTATGGCACAATGGGACTGACATGAGTCTATATTAAAAGTCACAAATTAAAAAAAAAAGAAAACTATACGGAATAGATTAACCAATAAAAGTCTATATATCCTTATATATTGTAAATATGTATGTTAGAGGATTTATACGACGAAATAGACTATAAAAAATTCCAAAAGCTAACTTAAGGAAAGTATAACAAACACAAACAGCAGTTTTATTTGTGTAAATGGAGTGCTTAGAAAAATGTTCTGCGCATGCCTAATAAACATTAACTTGAAGTTCGCGATGACTCTGGCCTAGAGCCAACTCTTTCCATAGACAGTATCAAAGTAGGAGCCCTGGCGGTCGGTCGGTTGCAGTTGTGTGAAATTTTTGTAAAAAAAAATTACGCCGAATACCGAAATTGATACCCATCATCCAACAGTTTCCATAAGTTATTGTTGACGATAATTTGTAAGTGTTTTGGAATATTAAAAATATTAATAACAATGGTGTCAGTGTAACTTATAACATTAAATTTTAACTGGAATTGGCTAACAGATGTCAGTAGATAACAATTTAAACGACCCTGTGATTTTGGTTCACCTATGTGTTAAATTTAACAAGTTCTCTTCTCTTTTCCAGGGTTTATAAAAAGTTTACTTTGTTACCGATAAACTAAAGAAGTCGTCGCGAAAAATCGAAAATGGGTGATAATACTGATAATGCAATTCCATCAACATCTTCCTGCATTACAAAGGAATATGATGAAGTAAACAAAGTCGGTGATGATGATATTGAAATGGAAGACACGACTGAGACGGATCATCAAAGCATTGATCATGATAGTGATGGTCGTAAAATTGAGAATAGCGGTCAAAGTAGTGCGGCTTTGACTCCTAAAGACGATGATGACGATGATGTCGATTTGAAAAATCTAGAAGATTTGGACGTCAAAAGATATATAGCTATGGAGGAAATGCCTGATAACTTGCCGGATACCATGAAAAGTTACATTACAGAAAAACAATCGGAGCCTAATCCACCAACATTTGTGTATCTGTTGCCACACAAAAAAAATTGAAATGAAATATTATGTTACCTACATATATTTTCATAATTGTTTATTAAGTAACTATATTTATGTACTTCACGTTAACATTCGGCAATAAATAAATAAAGTGTGACAAATGTTTTAAACTTTACCCGATGTAACATTGCACTGCATTGTACTAACCAATGTGTCTAAATTATTGTACATCCCATCCCTTCTTGCATACAATTAAAATAAAAACTAACATATCAACATCATCATTATTTTATCCTATTATTGTCCACTGCTGAACTTAAATTGTGTTTTCCAATTATCTTTATATTGCAACATTAATATATATAAAAAAAGTAATATTATAAATAATAAAATTTAGAACAGTTAGATATTTTTCTTTATATTTATGGCCATATAACATTGTGATGGTGACAATTTTAATTTTGAATCCTTTACGGTTTATTTTGAATTCAGTCTTTGCGACTATAGCTGCTGTAAAGCACTCGAAACATCTTTCTAATACATGGTCGAAATAAAAGCAATGGAGTCTATAAAATTCCGTTTCTGTTACATAAAGTATCTGTATAAGAAACAATTTAAATTAAAATATTAAAACATGAAATATTGATTTATTAAAAATATTTATTTCTTTAAGTTGATTATTAAATCCTGTATATTTATGTTGTAACGTTTTTTGTGTACATCTAAAGCTGAAACTCTAGTACGCATGCTCGGAAGAAGAGGCAAAAGAAGCGAAGGCTTTTCATGAACAAACAGGCAGGTGCATCGGACGAGTGGCGGCGAGCGATCGTGTGGCAAGGTGCGTACTGTTCTTGTAAAATTGTGTTCACAAGTTCTTTCAGTCAGATACTAACCATATTTCTTCGCTATAATAAATACCGTAAATCCTCCTTAATCTAATACCAAATTAACATTAGAATATTTACTATTTTAGATCTTTGGAAGTTAGTCTCACTAAAATTATCAATTGTCAAGTTAATTGTGGTCAGTTGAAATCTGTAGTTATCGCTTCGTTTCTTTCTAAATAACTATGTATGTAGCTAGTAAAGTTGTTGAGCTAAGAATACGTAGTGTAAAGCAAAGAGCGGTATATGGTACTAAGCCAGTGTCGTGCGCATATGGAAAGGCAAAACAATTAAGTACATACCTTAAAATTTAAACTTTATCCATAAATATTTTAGGAGAAGTTAAAATAACAACACCGACATGGAAGAACAGCTTGCACGGAAACCTTTACAAAGCTTATCGACTCGTACGCTGAGCTTCGGTGGTATTTTGTTGTGATAGTAATAAAACGTTATAATATGATGTGATTTTCTCTCCATTTAATCCTTGTCGTGATCTGAAGCCTGAAGGAAGGCAACTGAAAAATATGTTTTGTGTGTATTTAAATATGCTGTTTCATATTTTCGGTTTTTGAATTTTCGGTTCTTGTCACCAAACAACGACCGTTTATAGATATATAGTTTAGTAGAATTCGAATACGGAATACAAAGTGCATTATTTATATCTACCGATAAGATAACATTAGGCTGTAGACACTTCTTTGAAGAAAGTCGAATTATATGTCAATAATTCAGTTATCATCTTTATAATGAAATTTGTATACAATTTAATTTATTTGTTACTTTCTAGCATCAACGATGAGTGTCCCTAACGATGACGCAGTTCCTTCGACGAGTTATGACAGTAATAATATTAATATTAAAACTGAAAAAGTTCCCGACGAAAATATTAAAACGGAAGACAATACTAAACCTAGCAATGACAATGATAATCAGAATTTTAAACAACCTGCTAATCCCGATGATACCATAGTGTTAATGCTATTTGACGATGATTACAAAGATTCCCAAGTCGATGATAAGTATTTGGGAAAGATAATTATGAAAAAAATTGTGATAACGGAGAACGTTCCCGAAAATCTGCCGGAGGATGTCAAAAATTATATCTCTGAGAGACAACCGGAGACTTCACCTAAAAGATTTTGTTTTCTGGAGCCGAATGAGGAAGAAAAGAAAGTTTGAAATTTCTTTCATTTATGACAAAATTTTTGATTGATTTGCATAAAATTCCATGTTTTTCACGGTTATGTAGTAAATGTAATAAATATAGTGCCCAATAACAATGTTTTGCCAAAATTTATTTAATTAAATGTTTCTTGAAACAGTTGTTTCATTTTCCTATTATTATTTTTGTTTTAAGTAGGACCCATATAAAGTTTGGTTCAACTGTTATTGAAGTTAGATTTCTAAAAAGAAAAACTCTTATATTTTAATCTACAATTTCCAAACTTAATGTGAATAAGTACATAAGATTTTATACATGTAGTATGTAAGTTACAAATTTCCTTTGAATCTAAATGATTTTCTTAATTGAATACATAAGAATATTCTAGACTAGAATGAAGAGCTGGTTACTAGTTTTGTTATTAGATTGTTTCACATGAAGAGGGAGAGCAATATGGCTTTATGTAAACATTCTAAGCTGTACCACATACTTACCTTCAAGTTAATGTCTAGTTCACGAACTAATGCTACACTATATATAATATAAAATAAAACAAATTGCGACTTCTTTGAAAATTTTATTTCGCTGCTTTCACATAACATTTACAGGATATCCTTTAACTTAAAAGTTAATAATTTCAATGTCCATTTGTGTCACATTTATTTATCTTAACATATACAAGTTAAGTACATTGTGTTTCTGTGTTTCTTTCATGAAACTCGAATGATTGATGTTTAAAAAAATAATAAAAAAACATACTCTAGGTAAGTACTCTAAGTTGAAGTTAAGTATTAAAAAATAGAACATATTCCTAAAGAATAAATGTACAAAAAAGAATCACATAAACTGACAAATAGTTCTCAATACATTGACAGAAATAAAGTTGTTAATATTACTTATTATTCTAAAAGTTTACAATTACTTTGTTTAAATTATTATCAATTAATATCTTTGGTAACTCATCATTATCAGCTGATAGACGTCCACTGCTGGACATAGGCATAATCCCTAGATCTTTGGTATCTAGTCTTATATTATTATATCATACAAAAAGGTGATGTCTATATAAATTTTGAATGTATAGGGTTGATTTGAAAATGTCTTGTATAAAGCTTGTCGATTCGAACTTAATAAGTTAAAGCTTGAATGGTGAGCTTTTTGTTTCTTATTAGAGTCTACTGTGGGATATTGTGATGTGGGAATATCATAGCAATGTTATGTGTCGATAAATAATGTGCATCAATTTCTATTGTTTTTAATTACAGAAATATCAATATATAATCTATCTTTGCCCATCATACTCAGGATTGGGTTGTATATACATATAAACGTATATTAATAAACATATTAGTATACAAGTAAATACTTTTAAAATTAAGATACAGACGTAAGTATTCTACCGAAAATTATAAATATATTAATCTTCTTGATATTTTCTTAAGATCTGTCTAAGTGATTGCTTAAACTTACGTATAAACTATATATTAATAGAATATTTACAAGATAACCTAAAAATCTATAACTTATCTAGATCATGGGTATGCAGAACCAGAGAATGTGTAAGGTCATCTAGTTTAAATGGAATAACTAAAATAGCAATACAATTTATAATATGTATAATAATAGTTACGCTAGTTGGGATGATATACACAGCATCTCATTGCGCTCGTAGCCGTTAGACATAGGATGTTAATTACTAATACCCCAATAATTCCACTAGCTACAGCGCCCTTCAAACCGGAACACTGTAATGTCAGCACACTGATTTTACTGGGAATATATTAAGACGGTCGGTTTGTGGTCTAGAGCTCACCGGAAGTAGTTTCTAGACCCTTAATCTAGACAATAACAACTTCTATGCTTTCAATATATGCTGTTATATAAATACAACTAAGTCTTAAGCATTATTCTAAATCTTTGGTAATAATATTTACAATCATCAAAAATTATTCCATAAATGTTTTATTTATACTACAAATATATTTAAAATGTAGTTGTATTCATAGATCGCGAATTTTTTGTAATTCATGTATATTTGAGCTTTGTACGAAAGCTTGTATGGAAGGGCTTAATTTTTACAAAGCTATTTGTTTTGTAAATCAGAAATTAAATATACATCGGAAATTATTAAATAAAACTAGTTAATATTAAAAAGTAGTACCACTGATACGTTTCCGGTAATATTTGTTTAAGTGTATAAAGCCCTTTAGCTTTTTGATTTAATGGTAGCACGGCCACAGTCGCAAGTACGAATCTATTATTTGACTGTTATCTAAAATCATTCTGTGGAAGTTAAAATAGTATTTACTGACTTGTTATTTTATAACCAGAGCTACAAAAAAGAGGTTTTATAACTTTTCATATAT
>DWHS01000028.1:0-13848 GCA_018247935.1 Trogonoptera brookiana
ATATATATTTTATTATAATATATATTATCACATTCTCATGCGTTTTTTGCACCTGGTTTATTTTTTAATATCTTTTTCTCTTCACAACCCAAAAGCTGGATTGGAAGAGAATGCCTTTTGGTATTATGTCGCCATTTTATTATGGTTCCCTTGTGTTTGTTTACTTTGCAAAAAGAAATTTAATACTTTTACTTCTTGTAACTTAATAAATATGCTGGTTTAAAATCATGTTTTATTGGTATGTATACTGTGTTAGTATATTTATATGAAGATACATATTTGATAGTACCTTTCCTTTAGCAGGCTGCGAAGCTTTCTTTTCAGCATCCTTCTTTTGTGCGCCTGCAGATTTGATTCCGCGCGATTCTTCCTTTTTGCCTTTAGACGGCAGGGGTTGCACCGGAAGGTTGGGCCTCGCTTTGTCTAGCGCCGCTTGAACTACGGTCTTCGAACCAGGCTACAAAGAATTCATAGTTAAGAAACATAAAAAACACTATAAGAATATTTGATTTTCTTAAGTAACTGTATGTATATTGTTATGTTCGTTTCACATTAACATCATATTTTGTAAAGTATTGTGTATTCGTTTTATGATTGAACATTATATTTAAATGAGCATTAGAAATAATAAATATTTACAATAATTTACTTTCTGAACGAAAATTGATTTGTGGCAGAAGAAATAGCACATTTACTATAAAAAAAAAAACGACTATAGTACTAACCTTAAGCTTGTCGAGCTGCTTGTGCATGTGTTCATACCCAAGGTGCAGCATAAGCGGCAGCACGCAGTCCGCAGCTGCTTTGCGCACGTCCGCCGCGCGGTCCTCCACGCATGCGAACAACACCGGCACGCACAGCGATAACTCCTCGCGTGGGAACGACTTAGGGGGCACTATGAATGACATCAAATATTATAATGAAACTAACGCACCCAATTTCAAAGGCTCTCTTGGGCGTGCTAAAAGGGAGGTCCCGGGCTCGATTCCGAGTCTCATATTGTGGAGTTTGTTGCCGGTAAGAGTTCTTTCGAACACATCTTCATATTGTAAATTTGACACCATAATATCTTTGCTGAGTTCCTGCTGTCAACATACAAGAGCTAAAGAATTTTGAGCGCGCACAACCACGTCTTTTCGATGTCATTTAACACAATGTGAAAATGATAGCAAATTTCTAATTATAAAAAAAAAATGTTTACGATAATGGAGTAATCATAATTATTTAAAAAGTAATAATCTTAAATCTAGATATAAAGAAAAAAAAACCATTAGGAAGATGATCAGCTAGCCACTGTAGTAAAGTTGCTCTAAGAACAGGCGAGCCCGATTTAAGTGCGTCGAACACCATTTCTCCCTCAAAAGGCGACTGAGGGCCAGCTTCTTTGCACCAGGTCTCCACGCATGATACAGCCGCTGTACGGATCCATTGCTTGCTGTCACCAAATGCTGTATAAAAATAAAAAATTACGGACTTTCTGCTTAGACTTTGACCAATAATATTATTTAAAATACGAATCCCAGACTTCATAATTTGACAAAAAAAATAACCATTTCCATATTCGTTATGAAATTGTAAATTTCTTAAACAAAAAAAAAATAAAAGAAAAGGATTCTTGTTACCGCTGCTGGGGCCCAGGCTCTTTTCTCAAGCGACCGAGGTCTACGAGTCTTCGTGATGTATAATGCGTACGTCCACATCACAAATTGAGTTATTATGTGGTCATACATATTACAAATAATGAATAAGTACCTTGAAAGAAAGACGGGAAAAAAGTTCGCACATGGTGTTTAGATTTGATCCCCATGGCAGTGGCAAGGGATTCACAGATGTGCAATGCACTCTGGGCGAGTTTCGAATTTGAATCCAGAAGTCTCGCGGCTAAAGCTGGTGGTAATTCGCCTAGCGAAGACTTTATAGGCGAGGAGTTCGTTATGATCGCTTTCAATTTGTCCAGAGCTTCATTTCGCACCTAAGAAAAAACTTTTGTTTACACATATCTCATTTAACATAATCTTCTATATTCGACGAAGCGTCGTGGCGAACATGACTGAATGTATGTTATGTTAATACCTTCGGAAAATACAATGTGGTGCTAGAAAGATGATAAACAATGTATTTACTTATATCATCCTATGCATTCGTGTTTGTGCATGAGTGTCTATGTGTGAGTATGCCTATGTTTCCTTCTTCAATACTCCATATTATCATATATTAAACGGAAATACCTTCCAATTCTTGTCATTAAGCTCGCCTATCAGAGAATCGGTTATAAGCGGCGCGATATCTGTGCGCGGTCTGGTGTCCTCTACAACGGCCGGTTCTTCTTCGACTGGCTCTTCATATGCCTCTTCTATTTCGTCGCCTACAGAACCTTTACTAGCGGACTGAAAAAGTTTAGTACTATGAGATACCGTTCTGAATTGATAAACTCATGCATTATATACGCAAGCGCACTCATTTTAATCAACATAATGATGAATACACTTATTTTTATTAAATGGTAAAGAATAACTTACTTTACTAACTCTTCCCATATGTCGTGTAGGTGTAGGCGGCGTACTATTGGCGTACTTGTCGAGTTCGAGTGAGATTAGTTGTTTGGTGGCCGCTTTTTCTCCGTCGAAATGGTTTATGAGTGATGGCCCCACATACAGTGATAATACTCCAAGGAAGCTAACCGTGGAGGTACGTACATTAGGATTAGTTGCAGAGAGTGCCTTCTTTGAATGTGCTACGATAGATTTTACGTTCATTCTGTAACAATAGTTACATGTAATGTAATATTGATAAAGTATGTGAAGAAGTAAAAGCAGTTTAAGCCGCAGAATTAATACATAAAATGTATCATGAATAAATTAAAATATAAGTGAAAATTGGAATAGATATACAATAAATACAATACAAAGGAATATGGTGGTCTTTATAAAGACACTGATATGAATATTAAAAAACATTAAGCTTGTATAAAATATTTTTCTAAGATGTACTTTTTTAATTGCAATAGGACTCAAATTTAATTGTCAGTGTTAAGTGACAATGAGTTAATAGATGAAGAATGAAAGAAGAACGTTTGCCTTAAATTTTCTGGCTCTTATATATTGATAGTCAGAACAAAGCAAAGCTGTGATAAAATCAGGTTTACAATATGAAGGTAGGAGCTAACTATCTAGATGGTTTCGTGAAAACCGTGCCACCAAGCAAATTCCACAAAATGTTACCCAAGAATGGAACAAGGATGCTTATCCACTGAATTATGGAGTCAGTTAATAAATATATATAAGATAATAGATACAAGTACTTACGAAAACCCAAATTCTTTAATAGCACCAGACATCCAGTTAAACATTTCAGACTGAACTTTAGGATTTTTCTGCGAATCCATGGCATAAGTCAAACCTTCATTGAGGACATGCTCTAATCCACAGCCCTCTGCAAGGGAAGTGAGACAGTCTGCGGATATAGACGAACATGAACTTTCGCCAAGCTTTGTCACCACATCTTGCAGGACAAAATCTACTGCTGTCCTAGAAGGAGGAATTTTTTTTATAATACAATATCATGACCAATATAGTTGATAAATGTCCTGCTGAACAGAAGTCTTCCTCAAAGATCTCAACATCAAACAATATTGCACTGATGTGATTTTGAAATAGAACTTTATAGAAAATTTAAAAATAAGATTCCGATTTATTACTAAATTATAGGAAAATAAGTACTTACGTTGACAGTGGAAAATTTTCAGTAATATACTTGCACGCTTCAAGCCGAGCTTTTAACACTTGAACATTAGTGTCTTTAAGACCGGGTTTCTTATTAAGGGTGCGGTAAAGGACCTGTGCTGAGGTGTCGTCGGAAGTTAATCCTTGAATTGAGGAATGTAGACTTTGGACAGCTGCAAGTCTGTTCTTCCAATTACTATCACCTAAGCCTGTTAAAGAGAATATATATTTTTAATCACAGTACCACTAGTAAGACATTTACAATAAAAGAGTGGAACTAAGCAAGTGATTTTACAAAAACACTACTATCAAACATATCATATGTATCTGGAATTGAACCAGGGACCTACCTATTATAAAGCAAATAGTTAATCACTGTGCCACAGAGACAGTTAAATTATTATATTAGATGTAGTCAACTTGTAACTATACACAATTTCTAGGGTTATTATTTAAGTAAAATTATTATATAAAAAACTTGATTAGTTACCTGTAAGAACATCTCCTGCAAATAATCTCTCAGCCCTAGCATCAACTTCTTCTTGAGAGAGTTCCTGTTCTCTAGGAGGGCTAGGTTGAGCTCTAGCCGAAGTTTTCTTAGCACTTGAAGGTGGTTTTCTGTTGCCAGTTGTAGGTCTTTTAACTGGTTTTGGTTGGGAAGAACCTGCAGATGGCTTTGAATCTCCTTTACTGGCTGCAGGAGTGGGTTTTGGCTTTCCATCCTTTTTAGGTGCTGCCACTTTTACTTTAATCACTGCCTAAAAATATAAAATTATTTTAATATTATTATCATTGTTGGTCCTTACTAATAAATATTTTTTGTTTTAGCTACTTGTCGTAACTTTAGTATTAACTAGATTTTAATTAATTCAACCAAGTTCATAAATGTATAGTTATTATAAAGCGTACCTTATCAGCAAATTCTTTAATTTTTTGCTCTTTCAAGTTATCCACCTTTCCAATATGTGGTGCAATGTTTTTCTCACCAACCAATTTGGTTGCAGTTCCGAGCGCTTCTGCTGCCGCATCTCGAACTACAGGGTCTGTGAAGTTAATGAAAAGTTGTTTTATGAGAATATAATAATCAACTGTATTAATACATGAACATTGTTCCATCAAAGAAATTTAGATAATATAATATCGTAATGTGTAGTTAGTAAATATAAATTTTCTTCATAAAAATTTATCTAACTGTATAAAAGATTACATGGTGTAGCGTCATCCGGAGGCGAACTATTATAATTTATATTACAAAGAAGTCAAGAAATGCGTTTTCATTTATCACTTAGATGACATACACCATATTTTTTTATAAAGTTAATTCATAGTGTAAAGAACCAGTGTAAAATTTAAGCCCCCAAATATTTTTAAAAATATTTTTTTTCTATATTTTTATTTATAGTGAACATTGTCAAAAATGTTTCGAAATACTTGCCTAAAAATATTGAAAGTGTAATTGTCATATGAAAAAGTACAAACTTGCGTGAACATTAGTTAAGAAAAAGTCTAAAAGTCAACGAACACGAACGGCGTTATACGCAATATTTAAAACACTTTCCTTTCGATTTATTAGAACATTGACCTATGAGAAATTGCCAAATTGGGTAGCGTGACCGCTGGTGAGTCACGGATCGCTGGACATTATTAGTTCGACGATCGGATTAACAAATGCAAGTATGAAATTAGACTTTATTTATATGACAATAGGGTTGACTTACGTTGGGTTTATTTATATATTTTGATAAACGACGATACAAATATAGTTAAGTAGATTTTAGGAAAATCATCATTATCGTCGTCTCAACGGGTCATAGATCTTTTTTAACTGGACTCAAACAGCACATATTTATGGAATGCACTACAAATAACCTTATTATTTTATATCACTTATAAGGTAATAAAAGAACATACCTGCACTCTCCAGAAGTTTAAGTAATGAAGCGACGTATGCTTTGATGAGTTTCTTGTTAAATGCAGCCGGCTGTGTGTGGCACAATGCACGTGCTAAAAATAGTGCACTTTCCGCCTTTATCGATGGATTTTTATTGTCGAATGCCGCTAACATGTCCTCCATTATTGCCTCCAAGTTGGTCTGCATAGTTGAATAAAATAAAACATAATATATAGTAATACAATATTTAAAACCAAAAATTATGTGAACATAATATTTCTAACCAATGTTAAACAAAAGTAGTGGTACACTGGAAATTATTACTTATTTGGTGAAATATAAGAGAAAAAGAAACCCTGCCTTGAGGGAGAGTAAATATGGGTATGATTGGTTTCACTAAATCCATGTTACATATCAATTTGAGTATTATCTCACGGCCTTGTAACTTAATGTTTTGAACCAAGTGTTCTATTTAGGGACTTCTTGTTGTAAAGTTTGCTTGATTGCTAGGTTTTTTCTAATCTATATAGCTATCCTGCCATCCATATATTGTATCTTCCACCATAAAAGGCCATAGATGTGGTCCAGCTATCAACATAAAAGTACTAGAATATTCTGGCCGTAAACGTCACAGCCCATTGTAAATAAAAGATAACTGTGAGGAGCCCACCATCTACAGAACACTTCATATCATGGAATCAAACTTAATCCACTCTCTTATGTATTTTTTATTATAAAAGGGATGTAATAATACTGCTTACGCAAGGATAAATAGCATCTATCGCCTCTCTCAATGAAGCGACGACATTGGTCTTTTTCTCCTTGAATTTTTCTAAAATGGCTTGCACACAGGCAGTGGCATATGGCTGGAATTTTCCGCGGAGACCACTTGCAACCATTCCGAGTAATCTTCCTCCAAGAGCAACTAACATTACATTAGTGTCTTTTGATATAACCTAATAAAAGAAGGTTAAAGTTGTAAAACAAACACAAAAGATTTTTATTTATTAAATGAAATCTGTGGTAGCTCAATTTTTAAGGTGATACACTCTATAATGCTTAAATAGATGTAGATTCAATCCCCTGTAAGTACAAGTTTCCAGTGAAGAAAAACTGTGGAAAAATTGTCATGGTCCAAGAACAACAACTTTTATAAACATTTGACATCCATCAACTAGCACTAGGCCAGAGTGCGGGAATTATGATTTTTAATGTTTTTTTGTGAGAGAAGGCCCTGAGTAACAGAAATCAAAACAATCCAATTTCAGTTCATGAAAAACTAGCTTTCACTCATGTTTTTTACAATATTTTTGTTTACCTTTTTCAATGCTCTGACTAAGTCCGCATAGTCACCAGGTTCAAGTCTAGGTGCATTCTTCAAGAGTGCCTCCAATGAGTCAAGTGCTTCTTTACGTTCTTGCCACTTCTTTGCTTCAAGTTTGTCATAAAAGTCCTTCGGCAATTTTGAGATAATTTCCACAGGATCAAGTAAGTCATAAGGGTCCATGTCAACAGATTCTCCGCGGCCAGTGTCTGCATCTTCATCATCGGCTACACCTATAAAATAATTTTATCCAATGTCTTTTAGAAAAACATCCAAAGAAACACTTTATGAGTGTGGTGTATTAAGAAACTTGACTTTCTCCTTAACAAAGAGAACCACAAATCTAAGTAGTGAGAATATTAAGAAAGCTATTTAAATACTTTAAAAAGAAATAAATGATAACTTATAAAGTACTGTTACATAGCAAAATATGTACAGACAAGGTTGAAAATAAATATAAAAATAACTATATTTTAGAATATGAAACCTACCATCTATAGCATCTACCACAGGTACATCACGAACTCTATTTTGTTGTGAACGGAGATATCTCGATGGCTGAGCACCTCCTCCGGTACCAAAGGATTCCCTCAACTCTTGTTGTACTACTGCCTGAAGACTTGCAATATGGGGTTCTATTGCTGCTCCAATCCATCTGACCAATGAAAATTAAATGTATGTTAATCATAATATACAAGTTCCTACATATAGGTAGATATATATGATGAGCTACTTTACTAGGTTGTGACACCACAATTGTGTTACTATTGAACAGAATATAATGCTATATTATGCAGGTTGTACAATAGGTTCTTTAACTAGCAAATATGATCTGTCTTATGTGAACTGTGGCTGATGTGTTGCCCTGTAACATTGAAGTCCCTAATTTGATTCCAAAGGCCATTTGTTGTGGAATATATATGATTTTTTTTTTGAACCTATCTGGATAGTCAACCTATTATTTATAAAAAATATTTCAGCTTGTAAATTTTGATTTATGTTTGTCAACAAACAGTTTTTAAGTTCAAACATTGTAATATAATCTTTCTTAAACAATTAATTGAGTGATATTGCAATTTTGTCTATAAATAGGTTAACACAATCTTGTCGAGATGTATATAGTATATAGAAAGCTTTATTTAAATCTAAAATGTTGAAATCTCACCTATGCATTTCAATTACCAATGCCTTCATTTCATCTCTTACAGTTTTATCCCTGTCAGCAAGTAGTATAGGTATTTTCTTTACCATTGGTTTAATGGCAATCACTTTATTTCCAAACAGTTTAAGTGCTGTAGTTAATGCAACAATGCATGCAGCAACTACTTTTGGATTCTTCTGTTCCATTCCTTTCAATAGTTCTTCTTCAACTACTTCATGTTTTTCTATTTCAACATACATCAGTGTTATCTGGTGATAAATTATAACATTTTTAATGTTCAAATGTTTTTTTTAATCATTCAAATAATTTTAATGTTCATTAGGAGATAATGTGACAAATTTAATACTCTTTGCGCAAGTAAATGGATGTTACGTATCAATATATATAAAAATACATGTATAGTATGTGCCAAATATGTGAATGGAATGAATTCTAAGAATAATTGTCCATATTTATGTGTATAATATTATTTCCATGTGTAAAGTACATCTTATATTTTATAAAAAAAATAAATTCACAATATTCATGTTAGGAATGTTCTGAATGAATTGCAGATCTTGTATTTCCTTTGAACACAGAAAGCTTAAATTATAAAAAAAAAAATATGCTGTACCTGCAAGGCTAAGTCTTTTGTCTTTGTTTTTGGTGCAGCAATACATTTTGCGACTATACCAGACATAACTTCACCTGTTGTCTTTCCTGCATGTCCACAATTTTCAACAAAAACTAAAGCTGCCTCAAGGCCTGTAATTTGGTTTGGTTTGGGTTTAAAAGGTAAATATTGAATTCTAAGTGTAAAGGGCAGCAGATATTAAATTTATAACATTTTTCATTTAGGTTGCAGATGAATATTCAAATCACAAGCATAGTTAAGAACTCATTTTTTATTGGTTAATAAAATCTGAAGCAGGATGAAATCAGACAAGACAAATGTCAATTGACCCTAATCATATAACATGTTACTTATGAATGTTAAGAATTTTTCTGCAGAAATAAATAACTTTAAACCAAAAAATGTTACAGTGTTGTCATTAATTATATTACTTGACCTCAAAGTTATAAGGCAGACTGAAGATGGTTACCTTTTCTAAGGATGGTTGGATCTTATTCCAGTATGTTAAGGCTAATTCATTATATTAAAACATTTAAATTTATTTTTTTACAATATTTTTTTTTAAGTATTTATTTTAAAAAAAAATTGCCACAACTATTTTAATTTCAAATACTGATGAATATGAAACCAGCTTGATAATATTTTCATTATTTAAGCACTCTGGAAAAATATATTTTCTTCTTCCATTTATATCCTATATTCCTGAATTTCTTACTATGCCTAGAGATTTATTTAACACAAAAAATGCTATTTCTATTATTGAATAAATTCCAAGTTTGACTTTTTTTTCAGATTAGAAATACACCTTTTAGATACTTATCAGTGTATATGAGCTCAAAATGCAACGCTGTGGATTAAATATTTATAGTTCATTTATAATTTCATCTTATTCTTTCCTACTGATGCACACAGGCCTCCTTAATTAGGGTGTGATTGCCATATTCACCACATTGGGCATACTGCATAGCAAGAAGTATGGCAGAAAAGATAACAAATTAAGCTGCTGCATTCGTTGCTAGTATTTTGCCTTTGTGAAGTTTAAAATTTAACACTTATAATTTGATTAACCAAGACAAAAATGTCTTACATCTATATTATCTATCATTACATTATAATACAGCAGCCTTTAATTTTTAGAATTGTGATCAGAATCTTACCTTTCTCCTGAGCCACAGCATTACTATCTGTTACAAACTTTTTGATTAAGCCCAAGTATTTATTCCAGTCTGAAGATTTTTCATCATCAATTTGATTGAATAGTTTCATAGCCTCTTCATACCCTGCGACTCGAGCTTTCCATAATTTGTGGACACATTTCTCCTCCGTCGGTAGCTTCTTATACTCATTTTCATCCTCCATTGTAAGTATTCAGTCTTCAATTCTATTAAATAAAAAATATTTTACAAATTGACCAGTTTATGTAGAATTATAAACAATTACTAATTAAAATTTACTCTTTCACTGTAAATGTCAATAGAGGAATTTAAAAACTAAAATAATGTGGTTAACTTATAAGTCACCAAGGAAATGACCACTAGACCAAGTTATGAGACAGTAAAATTAAACAAGATTAAGAAGTAAGTTGTATATTTTATTATAAGAAATTATTGCAGTTAGTAATATAATAAAATTCAAAATAAGTTATACAAATGTAAGGATAATGAAAAACAACCAATTACTGCCATTTAAGGTAATGTTTCAATCAGGATGTGTTACAATGACTTTGACTTCCACATATTTTCTCATAAAAGGAATCTAGGTAACCCTGACAACAATTTGTGCATTACACATGTACTACATGCAATTGACCTTTAGGAAGTTTCCCTTACAAGGTCACAAATGCAGTTTCTGATTAAAATATTTCGCTGCTGCAAAACAATTTTAGTATAACACATTTAATTCATCAATAAAAAAAATTAACATTAAACATAATTATTAACAAAATAGAATTAGTACATGTTTAAATTATGTAAAAAGTTTTCCCTACAAATCGTTTGTAGGTACTCGCACGAAGTTTACTTCTTCCTCAATGCAGTCTAGAGGAAATTGTATTAAGAAATATAAAAGGCGCAATTTGTCTAAAGAATGGTGATTCAACGTTCCCTTCCTTTCAAATTACTAATGGCTACCTGCCCAATACACCAGAACTAATTCTAATAGCGGCCCGTTCATTTATAGCCGTAACCATTACTCTGAGATGTGAAACTGGAGCATATATACATAGAGCGAACATCAAGACAACGGCTACTTTCTAGCTGCAACATAAACAAAATGCATCAAATGTCGTTAAACTTACCGTTATTACGTAGCTCTTCTTAATATCACTGAGTAAAACTACAAAAAATAAATATAACTTGCTTAAATTGTGAACAACTCACATGATCTGATGACATGAAATAATATTTTAACCGACAAAAGTAAATCTTTTCCACCGTCGTTTTTTTTTGAGTTTGCAAAATGATAGAAAATGGATGTAAAACTAATGTTACCAGACTTTAAATTAAAAATTGTCAGTTAATCAATGCAAAGCACAATTTGTTAAATTTATGTTATAGTTATATCGCCTTGAAATTATATTTTTCAGTATGTAATTACTACTTTATTCATATATTAGTGTTAAGTCAAACTTTTATATCTTTACTCTTTAAAATTTGTAATATTGTTATAATATAGTTCTTATGAAAAACTAATTTAATGGAAAAACTCAGCGTAAATATCATAAAATTAAGCATGTCTTATTAAAAAATCATTTCATACAAAACTTTACATGTGTAAAATTGCGCGTAGTGATAATTTATGCGACAAGTAATTAAATTGTTTGACTATCAAACACGGAACAATTACTGTATTTTATAAAACAATGTAATTATAAAACAATGATTAATGTAATGTCGTTTACATAAATTAAATAAAATTTATTTTGAATAGGTGTTAATATTTATAAAATTTAAGTTTTTCTTGAAGGCAACATTATTGACGTCATAGAAAGTCATTCAATTTTCATTCATTCCTCTTCTGTACCGGTTTGTTTTGTTTTCAAAACCCATTCCGCAGTTCAGCTTCTCTCGTTCATTCCGTTCTAAGTTTTAAATTGTAATGAGATTGATAGCGAGTGAGACGCGTGTCGCGGTGTTGTCGCGATCGCTGTGCGTTCGCTATTCTTGCAGCCAACAACTGTTATAAATACAATACTAATTTTTGTTTTCGTATCGTGGGTGTAGTAATATCTATTTTAGTTAAAGTTTCATTATAATTTTTTAGTGAAATACACATAAAATTGACTAAACAAACAGACAAGTGTTGTGTTTTTGTTCGGTGTTGGGGCGAGAAGATTGTATTATAATAAACCGAGAAGAGAAATTTTAACAGCTGTTCGTGCATAGTATGCTTCATATTGTAAGTGTACCCAAATTTATTAATAACATCATTATAAACATAGTGTAACTTAATTAAATCACTTGTTATTATAATTATACAACAGCGTATCCGGAAGAGCAAAAAGTCTTACTTTTTATAGATCAGAATTAATGAATATCTATACCTTTATTTTGTCCTATTTATAGAACGTTCAATGACGCTTGAACTTCGCTTTCTTATATTCCACAAGTAGTTATCACGAATTTCGTATTGTTTATAAATACTGAATACCAATTTTTTGTTATAAAAATCGAAGAGAAATAGCAATAGTTATATGAGAATTAATAAAAATGATTTATTTTGTTGCTATTCTATGATTCTAAGTAATCCCGTATAAATAAATATATTGGAACCTGGTTTCTGTAGTACTCTGGTTTCTTTACTAATTATATATAGCTAGCTACCACTGCAGTTATCATTTCTGCCGCGAAACAATATGCAAACATTACTGTTCCAGTTTGAGAGGCGCTGTCGCTTAACATCTCATCTCAAACCACCGAGCATAATGTGGTGCAGCAGTATGTCATAATAACTAGCACTACATTGTTACGGACAGTTTAATTTATATTGAAATAAATAAGGTATAAAACAAAAGTGAAGTTTTTTCTAGTGCTTATGTTGGCAAGTGGTTTTTTCCTGTTTATGGTTGATGATTGTATTAATTGTAATCTAAAAGGGAGCGGAGATTTAGTTCCTATTTACTTCAGAAAATACATATTGCAACTCTGCGATATCTTTACAATGTATGCAAAAAATATATATATTTTAAACTTAATTATAATCGTGAATAAAGTAAGATTCAAATTATGAAGATGTAGGAAATGTAAAATATTTTATTTTTTTTATTTTTAACGTTATTATAACATACTTACCCAACGTCTTAGTTGGTTTTTCACACATTTACAATTAGTCGAATATGATATAAAATTATAACTTGTTGAATGTTCGTTAGAACTAAAGTTTATTTCATTACAAAAATTCAATGTGTTTCTCTAATAACATATTTTAAAAACGATTAAAATACTGCATATAGTATATTGAAAACTTGCTGTGTTGAATATTGTGTCTAAATTCATAACAATGAACAAACGGTTTAACTACAGTAAATGCTCGTGGAAAAGGAAATATATGTTACAGAAGTTTGATAAAACTGTTAAACGTAGAGATCACAACACTTTAAGCAACATAAATAGTTATTCCATAAAAATCTTTTTATTTTAATATACCAAGACCCAATCTATAAAGTTTGATACTTTTCTATTTTATATTTTTAATAACTAGGAAGTCAAAAATTATCACTTGACTATAAAATGTTCCGAAAATAAACACGATTTATGCTTTGTTATCATTTTTAAAATACCTCATGCACGCAACGTAATAAAACAAAAAACCGGAAGGTATTTTGAAGACAATTATATCCGTATATGGGCAAAAGAATGTTTTCTTAAAAATGAAATATATTAAAGGAGTAAACGAAAGGCGAGGCGCGCGTCTAGACGGCGCACGACGGCGTCTGCGTCGGCCAGGGTTGCCATGGCAACGATAAAATTTAATACCAAAACAAACTTTTTTTTCGGATGATGGTCCACCATAAGGTGATGATGGTAAGTAGTAATATTTAAGATTAAGTCTCCCATAAATAAATATTTATCTTATCATTTATCTTTGCGTAAGTTTCATTAACTTCCTTTCCCGAGTTCAAAACCTGATGTCCCATAC
>DWHS01000029.1:0-13815 GCA_018247935.1 Trogonoptera brookiana
TATTAGAGACATCTTGAACACAGCAACGTTATTATGGTGACATAAATGTATATCCCTTAAAAAAAAAACACTGGGAACTATCCTGATTGTCATTTTTAAATCTCCTAAACTCAACAGAATCTTTTGGTGGGGTACCTGCTAGGGTAGTATCGCGTGCAGACAATAAGCAGGTCAAGCACTGTCGCCGCAAGGGCACTTTCATCCATCACGGCATTGCCACGAGCTGCCAATGTCCATTTCAGTTGTGGCACGCTACCCACCGCACGCCACCCTTCCATGCTGTTCGCCCAGCACTTGGTTTTGTTAGTAACTTCGCCCGATTTATAGAGCTCTTTTAACTAGAACAGAAATCAATATTTAATGAACTAAAACTTTGTCAGTTCCCAAAATGGAGTTTACAAAAGACAGACTTAAAACCTCTAACCTTTTTCTATCAGTCAACCTAGGATATAGGGACACCATTGTCTAATAAAATAACATGTTCTTATACGGATGTAACAAAGTTATCACCTGCTGCAGACTAACAGGACCTTTCCGGTGCACTTTGTCGGATAGTTCCAGGTTGTAGTACCACTCGCGATCCCCACCGGCCGGTTGAGCAGGCGCCTCGATTACGTTGCTCTGCGCCGGCACCGTGGCGCGTGACGTATGCAAGTGCGCCAGTGTCATCAGTTCCACGAGGATCCTATAGTAACATAATTAAATTTGCATTGTTGATACATTCTTTAATACATTGATGCTTCGTTAATCGATTTTCAGGTACAAAGCCTCTGCATCCATCAATTCTCTGCGATTTTCATCAGATCGCTAATCTACCTTGCAAGTATATTTAGAATGTATTTTTTACCGCTAAAGATCACTCACCTGATACCATTCCACTCCAGTATCTCGCTAACGTTTTTCTTATGTAAAATTAATTTTGCCAGGAATTGAACAAGTCTATCTCTTTCCATTCTATCGCATGTCTGTAAGAGATTTATGTTTTCATGTAGTTTAAGACAAATAATTTAGACATTTAATTTTTATCGGTACTGAGCTAACAATAAGGCCTAAAATATTCTAGCTTTCATTTGTGGACAGTCGGAATACAATAATTATGTTATAGCGGTAGATTCACAATATAGGGGTGGTAGCTGGCCAAACGGTTTCGTTAAAACTCTTCCACCATCTATATTCGTTTGAGAGATGTTGCAGTGTTACCATTATTGAAGTAATAATAAAAATACTAACAATTATCAATTGCACTTACCCTATCTAACATTTGTACAATATATTTTGTGTCTGCGAAGGGGCCAATGTCTTCATAATATCTCCCGTACACGATGGTCATAGCTTGGAGACACATACATTTCATTTCCACCTTCGGCGTTGAAAGGAACCGGTGGTAAAGGTCATTGAAAAATTCATATCTGAAATCAGTATGATAGTTATTACCTAAAACTCATGAGGGAATTAATAGTCTGTCCAGGCGGGCCCACTTCCATTATTTCTATCGCAAAGTCGTGGTAAGAAAACATTACTAAGTTCCAGTTTAATATACACTACAGCTAGTGAAATTAAAGAATTAACGATAATTCCTTTTTCTCATACCTATTTCCACTAACTTGCACGTAAACGTCATGCAATCCTTATTTTACCAAAAACTAATATAAATGGCTTACAAACGTAATTATGTTGATAGATCAAGTGGCTTTTAAAGAAAAAAGGCGTTATAATAATAGCGCACTGTCACATATACTTTTTTTTAATAATAATGCCAAACAGCATTCGTTAATTTCCCAGCAAGAGGACTCGGGTCTTTTTCGCACAACAGAGATTCATAGCTATTTACAAAGTTTTTAATTAAAAAAAATGTATTCTTTGTTACTCACGACTTGCGTATGGGACTATCATCATTATCCTTCATCTCTAGCAGTATCCTTAAGTAGTAGTCTCCGATTTTGACCTCGTTTTGCAGGCACTGGTAATGGACTTCGAGCTCGGCGTGGTTCCACGAGGTGAGCACATTGCCCGCCACCTCGCGGTCCGACGTGAACGCTCGCAGCTCATTTTCCAGTGCATTGCGAAGTTCTTCACGGGTCTTTAAATATATGTATATATCAAAATTTATGTATTTTTTTTTTAAATCGAGTATCATTCGGAGTTTTCTTGCAATTATGTGTAATTTATTATACTTAGATAAAATATTAAACAAATAGTTAAACAAAAGTGTTAACCTTTACTTAAAGTATAATTGGTGAAAAGAAGAATACTGTGGTTCTTACTGTGTGATTCCATATGAGGTTAGGGAGTGCGTGGTCGCGATGAAACTGATAGTAGAAGAGTGGCCAGTTTGCGGTGGACTTGAGCCGCTCGCGACGGCGCCGCAACACCACGGGCCGCTCGCGTCTCTCTGTGCCCGCAGCGCCGCCCGCGCCTGCAGCGCTCCCGCCCGTCAGACTGCGCGCTCGCTGCGCCCAGTGCTGCATCGCCAGCGATGCGTAATGCTGCAAAAATTACCATGACTTTTATTTATATTATTTAATTTATGACGATAAAATAACAAAAAGAAAGGGACATTCACTTTTTACATCTCTCGACTTTAATTGTGGGATAATTAGGATTTCAAACACATATAGAATTTTATAGTTTATAAATTATCATCAGAAAAGCAAGCTTTTTTTGTGCGTAAGTGCGCCTTTATGCGTAAGATCAAAATAAAATGTGTTATAAGTTTTAACTATACCACCAATGTTAATCAAAATATAAATCAATTCCGATATATTTTCGTCAGATTTTCTCTGTTTCTTTCTGGTTTCAGATCTTCTTTTAAAATTAATATTGATTCTGTCAGACGTATGTTTTAAATAATATAAATAAAGATAAGTCATACGTAGTAACGTGCTAACTCACCTCGATGTGTTTTTCAACATATTTCACCTGCCGCTCGAGCGCCTCCCAGTGTGGCGCGCGCGGTCTTACAGTGGCTTGCGCCAACTGTAGATTGTCGCGCTCCCGCACCTGCTCCTCCTGCAGTGCCGCAGCCGGCGGCGTCTCCGTAGATTCTAGAAATGCCAGTAATCCCGACGGCTGCGTAAAAAAATATAATTCAAATTTCAAAAACTTGTATTAAAAAAAAACACATTCACTTTTCACAAACATTAAGAGCACAATATTAATATTCCCGCTAAATAACATCATGTGGAATAAATATTTAAATTTTAGAACTCATAACTTTGAAAGAACCTTACATATGCTTTTATAAAACTAGATTGATTTTTTTGAATGATAACTAAGAAGACTTCATTAAGCATCTTAAAACAAAAAAAAACTTGTTTGAAATTATCAGTTCCATAGAAAGATGTACTGATTTTCTGATAATAAAGACTTAAAATATTTATGGTCGGATAAAAGATGGTCAAAACAAATCCGAAATTGAGTAGTTAAATCTATATTAAAAAAAAGAAAATTACCATAATACGACGTAACAAGTCATGGGCAGGTGCATGCTCCACCAGCCATAAAGCAACCAGATGACGCGCCAAGTGCCGTAAGTGAAGACGCGCTGGCTGCGCTGCGGGCTGATACAACGCGGCTAATAGATGCCGCGGCAGCGCTGCCTCAGCCAGTGCAAGAGACTGCATCCTGGCACCAACTCCTCCGCCACCCTCTTCCACAAGCGCGCGTGTTACTAGTCCAGCGCCTTTTACTATGGCTAGTGATGGATGCTAAAGAAAAATTCAGTAATTTTACATGCTGATTACGAAACTAGTTTTCCCAACATCATTAAACATAAATTATCAAAGATATACATTATCATCTAAAATATAAAGAATTTTATACCAAGGATTTTTTTATTATGAAAGTTTAAATTGATATAGATGGCACACCTCAAATAGTTTGAAGACGACGCGGCCTCTTTTCGCTACCATTTCCAATAGCTGATCGAACTGCTTCCCATCGGTCGTTTCGCTATACGGTACGCACAGAGCAAAAGTGAGGAAGTCCAACATAGCCGCAACCACCAGCGCGCCGCTACCTGCAGTCTGCGAAAATGTTAATATGACAATTAATATGATGATGACATTAAAAATCAACAAAAACTTGTTATTTAATCGATCTAATCGCATCAGAAAGAGAAAAATTGTATCGTTTGTAAGATAGTATACAAATTAGTCGAGTATAGTTAGAGATTAACTGCGCCTGTGGTACAACATCTATCACGAAAAAGCGGTGCTTTATGAAGCCACATGTTATAAACTTTCCATCGTGATAAGGTTTTTTCAAACCCGCCTAGACAACTACCATCCTCACATTGGAAATCATCGATCAAAAAACCATTCCTTTGGTCCGGCAGCAAACAAATGAAAACCGCAGTGTTCTGGGCGTGGAGACCTCAGATGAACGTCCAAAAAACAATGTGTTTTTTTATAAGAATTAAGTAGCAACACTGACCACATGCTCTGCCCACATGGTGAGCAATCCGTCAAGGAATGCGGGCGAGGAGAGCATGCTAGCCTTGTTAAGCTGCTCTTGGCGCAGATCAGGTTCAAGATGCATGGGCTGCATAAGCGCGCACACCGCGTCTAGCGCCGCGTGCGAACATGCAGCCGACTCTCGGCGTAGGGCACTCACGACTGCGCTGCCGATCCATTCGCGAAAGCTGCAACACACCGCAATTAAAAGTTATTTTACTCTAAGACTTTGTATATATAATACTTTATAGTTACAAGAGTTTATTTACCTTTTAACAATATAAAACAAATACTAACTACATGACTTTTACTATTTTTCTTTGGATCATCTAAACCCATATTTAGTTAAGATCATTATTATTACAAATAATAATGATTGTACTCACCCCGGTAATGCTGTGAAAGCAGCAAAGCCAACTTTACTAGCGCACAGTCGTCGAAGCGCATGGAACTGCGCCTCTAACTCACGCGGGGATAAATGCGCACCGGACGGTGCACTGCTCACCAACGCCGTCAGCGCCCCCGTTATTAGCTTCTCTTTGTTTTCAGCAAACAACCTCTACAAACAAGGTATTAAAACATAAAACCCTTAAAACTAAAAAATAAATAAAGTCCAAAGATGGTAGAAAATATTTTAGTCACCGCACAAGATTCTAGCACATAGTTGCAGGTCCTTGAGGAAGACTACTGAAAGACTTATTTATGGTGTCATAGTTTAATTTGCAAACTTCGATTCTGTAGCTAGCGTAACGACTTTATAGCGAGTACGCATTACTAATCGAGGTTTTTTCTTTTATGTGTTAAAAACACCACACTGTAATGTGATGGAGTGAGTTACCTACTAATAAGATAACAATGTTTTGTCTTTTTACAATATGATAACATGCAAGTGAAAAGCTCCTTTCGCCGGAGAATGTCAGGCCAGATAGCACCGCTGCACCTATTTTTGCCACTGAACAGCAATGTACAAGCATTACTGTGTTCTGGTTTGGAGGAAGTTATAATAAAATTACTGGGGTAACGACACTTATCGTCTTGTTTCAAGGGCACCAGCACAATGCCACAAAGTGTATATCATTTTAAGCAACGCTTCGTATTATGGGCAGGCATAACACTTACCATCAGGATAATGTTATCAGTGTATTGTTTTTACGAATCATCGCTTTATCGAATAAAAATAAGACGATGTTTGTTCGATTAAATATCTAACAATAAAATTAAAATTTATCACAATAAAATTTACTCAGTTTCTTAAAAGGAAATTTAAGAAAACATCGAAATTATTTTAATTCATGAAATATGCATGAAGTATGGTACATCCTAAAATATGACATTAGCATTTCACATATGGTGACATTTATGACCTCTGCTCAACATAGAAAAGGTTATAGGAAAATAATAAACATTATGGGGACTTACTAGATCCCACGTAAGAAACAGCCACAACAGGGGGCGAGCCTACAACGTACACAATACAACATTAACATGCCCCGTAGTACAGACTAACACAATAATAAAATCCGCACACGCTAAAACATATTTTACACTACTGACAAAATAATCAATAAATATTTATATAAATAATATAAAATAACTGCGAGTCCATTCCAATAATAATGAATCATGCTGCAAATGTTTTAAAATGATCTTAAAGTGATTTATACAACAATATATAGCATGGATATGGTACAACCAAATTAAAGTAGCGGTTACTTATTTATAAAAAGTAAGCATATGTATCCTGATTTAAATTTTGGTTAGTTATAACAATTATGATGATGGCAATGAGTTTAAATAGCTTAAAAATAATATTTTTTAACAATGGCATGCGTAATATAATTCCATGGCGACTTACAATGACCCCTTTTTACAAAGATTAATTAATATTATTACTAATTTTATTTACATGTACGATTAGTTTAACAAAAAAACATAATTGTATGTAATTATAATTTACCCACTATCCACCACAAACAAATCGGCTAAATACCTACTTTTACATGACCCAGACTCTAGTAATAGACTGTATAAAACATTAAAGTATGCTATCTGCATACCTAGTGATAAATATTTTATTTTATGTATAATACTTATTATACATAAGTATTATACATAACATATACTATATTTACTTAAATAAGACAAAGCAGTGGAAGTCTATTACGGTTGAAATGATAATGATGATGAAATAAATAAGCCCCTTTCCAAAGTTTTATCGGACATTAAAAAAATCAAAAATTATAAAATACGAAAACAGCTTACAATTAGTGTAAGATATTTCTGTATTAGTAACAGTGACTCTCGTACAATACAGTTAATAATTATTATCAAAGGTTTTTTTATGCCTTTTCATAATTATTGTGATAATTAAAAATTCAGCAGTGGAGCAATGGCTGTACGCTTTCCTTTTAACACGGAAGTCCTTGGTTCGAATACGGGGCCCTATGTTGTGAACTTTGGTTGTTAGGTTTATTTTCATATACCTGGCTAGCAGCTACCATCCTCATACTATAAATCCACCGTAAAAACAGCATCGCTACGCAGAGAATTCTGAACATGCACGTTTACCCATCCAGTGCCTCACTATCATTTTAGACCAAGTCAATTTAAGGTTAAATGTTAGCCCATTGTGGATACAAAAACAATATATTTACCGACTTTGGTAAAGGTCTGTTAGATGTTAGATTGAAAAGAGTACCCAAACGTAAAAAATAATATTTATGATAACAACACTAATACACGAATATCTTACGTCTTGGCTGACTGAGTATATAAGGCCGCTGTATCCAATGTTAGCGTTAAAACGCTCTATCACTTCCGCCCGCATCATGCCCACCGGGTTCTGGAACAATCTAAAAATATACGATATTAACAAATTGTAACATTACAAGTTTTCATCAAACTTACAAAAGAATCATTTTTTTAATTCGAAAACGATTAATCCTAAATTGTCAGACTCACTCATGATAAAATAATAATGATGTTAAAAATTAATGATTAGACTACTAAGTTTGTAAGTCCATCGTACATCTAAAAGAGGTGCAGATTATATCTCTGCTGAACTTGAGTTTCCTTTTAGAGAAAATATTGAAAGGTAACTGACTTATTCTAAGAAAAACTCTTTTCATGGATATATTACATCCACGAACTCGCTACTTAACAACTTATAACGAGAGTTCTAATCATTGAGATTATGATTATTAAACAATTTATACATTGTTTTTTACATGTACATGATACCTGAGGTGATTGGACTCTGTTTCCTCGTCGACAGGCTGGTGCAACGGGCCGAGCCGGTACCCCCGCGGGGTGAGGGACGAACGCACGTGGACATCTCGCTGCCCGGTCGATCGCACACCATCCACCAGCGACGCCAGCAGTGCATCCCTAACAATAAAACATCACTAACAATTTTCTAACTACCATGTTCCGAATAAAACTACTAGAGTAACGAATTAACAAGATAAGAGGGAACACGTGTAGTGATATTTTTCTTTTATTCGATGAAACGACGAGATTAGCGAGACGTTCGCCTGATAATAAGTTATACGCCTCCCAATAACAACGTGGCGTTAGTTGGGATGATACGTACTGCACCATATGTGCTTATCATTTAGAGATGAAAAGATGTTAAGTTTTTTGCTATCCAAGTAATTCCACAAGCTACAGCACCCTTTAAATTGGAACAATAATAATTGCACATTATTGTTAAGCGGCAGAAACAAGACCTGCGGTAGCCATTAGTATTTATCTTAATTTATTCGACTTTGATTTTGAGGTAAAAAAAATACATAGAAAGTGGTTAATATTCAAGAGCATGATAGATGGTAGAGATTATATTAATAGAAGAAATTAATGAAAAAAAAATCTGTAATGACATACCTTTCTCCAGCCAAATAGGTACGAATCTGACCATTCAAATATTCAATGGCGAACTTCTGCGGATTATCAGGATTACGGACTAAAGCAAACACGTCACTCAGAGGACGCAAACATACCACCTGAGAAATAACATTTCTATTATTGTACATAATATATAACCCTTTATTTTACATTATATAAGGAGATTGGAAATGATGCATCATTTCATATCGAATGTTCGTATATTCAATTGTTTTTATTTTTTTCTCTACAATGAGTTCCTACTTTGAATTCAGGCTCTCATGTGTTGATAGCCGAAAGACAGTATAACTGTTGTGGCGGCAAAATAACAAGAGGGGAATGCAATCCCCCTCGAAAAATCTGTACCAAGAAACTCTACAATATGTAGTCGCCAAATTGAACCAGGACTTTCGTTTTGTTAGGCAAACGGTTAACCAATGTGCCTCAGAGACATTTAAATGTAATTAAAATAAATTCTACATTAATCTACTATATTACTTTATCTCTAATTGGTTTATTTCAAAACTTACGATCTGCAAGCGGGAGATTATAAAACCTCTGACAGTTTTTATTTATTATTATAATATATTAACATTGTATAATAAGTTTAGCTTAGCAACATTGTATACTAGATTAACTGAATAGCTAATCTGTAGTCAAATAAATTTGTCATCACCTATGAGTAATGAGACTATGAATAATATTTAAACAGGATACATGCAATCATTTACAGTACTCATTATCAATATGATCTAAAACATTATATTATATATAATTGTGATACATTCTAAATCTCACCGAATATGTCTGCGGATCACGTTCTAGTATGCAGGTGTCAGAAAGGCATAATGTACGTCTCATAGGTTCCATGTGACGCGCTGGGTTTACTTTGTGAACTGTAAATTCACTTAATGAAGTCTGATGTTGGTCACCGCTGGAATTGTTCGAATTTAAAACAATGATGATTAAATTAAAATAATAATAGTTAACGCACTACTGTTTGGCGGCAGAAATAGAAGCTGCGATGGTACCTACCTAGATGGTCTCCGTTAACAGAGATCTACCACCAGTAATGTAATACTATAACTGGTAGTACATCTCTGATGCCGGAGACCTAGGTATCGAGGCGCTTACTACTTTAGCGCCTGTATTACTGCTCCGATACCATAGTGTTAAAAAAATATTGTTTCAGTTTGTAGTTATTAAAATTATAAACAAATATATTTATATCTTGAACCATTTTTGATATATTTTATTTATAACAAAACACAGTTATATAAGTAACTTCTCTGTTTCTAGGCCAACTCTCTTTACTGAGTCTAAACAGATTAACTGCGGTGAGAAATGTGGCAAATGTAGACACTTATAAAACCTACATATGAGCTAAACCTACTACACTAATTATGAATTAATAAGTAAATAGGATTTAAAAGTTTTGCAGTTGGAACCTATTTCATAGCGATCTAAAAGTATGTCAAAATTTTTTCTTGTTAAGAACTAATCTGTAATCTCTGGCAAAAATATGAATAATTATATTTAATATGTTATACCATCTACTTAACTTTTCTTATTTAGGTTATCCAATAATTTCACAGTGAGTATTTAGCAGAATTAACTTACGATTAAATTTTAACACAAATGATAGCAATTACATTGAAATAATTAGAGTACAACATATGTAGGTGATAAGCTGGTGATTCATTATAAAATGTAAATGTTAAAGGTTAATTAAATCGCATTAGTATGTTACATAAAAAATACACAAATTACACAGAATTATTATTACTTTCCTTATGTGATTACTGTTGTTGGAAAAAATACATCACAGGAATAAGCAGTACTACAATACAATTCTATAAGCCCAGCCCCGCGAAACCAACAAAGCAATCAGGTCAAATAAAACGAATAAATCATAATTTATACAGCAGCTCATAGGTATAATTGTAAGTGAGAAGACAGTGTAAAAATATATTTGATTTGCCTGGCCTATATTTGTAAGCATGTGTATATGAGTATAATTTGTTTATTCTCTGTAGATGTTCATTACCTTCAATATTTTTTTACTGCATTATACTTGTGATCTCAGAACAAAATATAGCAAGTTTGATTAATGTTATATCAAGAGAAACAATATTTATACACAGATTACAAATCTGAAGTTGATAAAGAAAGATATTTCATGTGATCAATCAAATATGTCCAAAAGCTAAACCACAAGACCCAGAGGTGAATTCATATACAATTCACACTATAAAACTTACCTGTATTTACCAAATCTTTGATTGTGATAATCATCTAGAGTGATTGTCGCTGTCAATACTTTAATAGTGATGTTGAGGTTTGAATTAGCCATTTCCAGCATCTTGCTTATAATAGCTTGATGTTCCATTGCATTTGAAAATAGGTGCAGGCGGCTATATCCACCTACAGCTAAAACAAATCCTCCGGATATATCCCTAACAGGTAATATGCCTTGAATATCACAGTATGGATAACTAGCCAATAAGGTATGTGTGGATGGATCCAGTTGTTCTAATGAACAAGGTCCCACTTCAAGCATAACTGGCAACCTTGTTCCACTCCAATGGTGTTTATATGCTTGATACCGCTACAACAAAAGGTTAATATTTTAAGAAAATTGGTGTTATACATAGCATATGATACCAACAACCTTATTGTAAACCAATAAAAAATTATAGCATGACATATATATGGGCCCTATTATTGAATGCAACCTTAAGCAGTAATTGGTCCAAATTCATAAAAAAATTGTAATATAGATAAAAATTTAAAATATTAGTCCATTTACATACATCCTAGGTTTTGATTATCAACTTTTATTAGTTGACAGTTTAACACATTCTCAGCTAGACATAGGCCTCCACCAAAGATCAACAGTTATGGAAAATAATATATACTTAATAAATCTAGTGACTAATTAATGTAGTTAAGGAAATGGCTACATCATACCTACTTGATTGCTCTGATCTTCCAAAATTAAAAGAATAAAGACCTACAATTTTATGTACATAAAAAGAACCATTGTGAAATACAAAGATCACACACATATTCACAAGTGCAGCCTATGATTTATTATCTAGCATTTTACATTATATGTTAAAATATATTTATTGTGAAATTAATAAAATGTTATCATAATACTTACATACACATCCTTTGATTTTTCAGCAAATAAATGTCTATATTTAAAGGCTTCAGTCAATATTAGGCACTTGTGTTCAGAAGAGAACTTCATGGAATCTGACTTCTTGTCTTTCTTTACAAATTCTAGTGTGAAATCATGATTAGATAAAGGGTTAGAGTGTTTGGGCGAAGATACTTTGATTACATCTGCATATAGCCACTTGTTGGTAACCTCCAAGCGGTCTGGATTATAAGTTGTTATACCATGGGTGCCCACTGAGAACACTCTCTTGTACTTGCCCTTCCATGAATGTTTTGTGACAAGGAATGAAACAACATCTTGATTGTCCTTTAGAGGAATCATTTTAACATTGCCTGAAATGTTTGATAGCGCGTTGAAATAAATCTATACTATAATTTAATGAGAAAGCACATCACAAGTTCTTAACTTTTATTCTTTTAGATGCTTATATCTTTTAGCCAAACAAAAATATTATTAAATAAACAAAAAGTTACATTTTAGAATTTATTATTATTGAAATCGGCATATAGTTCACTACCTATCCACCCCTTTGTAAATATATCAGAAGGTGGACATTGAAGACGTGTAAACAAGGGACTTTTAGAAACTTTTACATTTAAAATACTAAATAATATAGCCCAAATTATACTAACAGATTTTGAATGTTTCTTTATCCTTTATTATAATAACCCTATAAGATATAACACCCACATATTAAAGAAAATAATGAGAAAAATATTTATGGGATAAGCTCAAAATACGGCTCACAATTGTACTTGACAAATAAAATTTAAAGTTGCCATTGCGGAAATGTAATAGCTACATATTAAAAAAAGTTAATATATAACAGAACTTTGAGATTACGATTAAAAATTAATATTAAAAAAACTGTATTTTTACTATAAAATATTGCTATTTTCACAGTGAACTTCACAATATTTCGTTTCAATAAATATGCCAAATAAATAAAAATTTTCGTGAAAACTCGATACAAAAACTTTCTATATTTATTGGTAAAATTGTTTTGATTAAAATCACTTTTTTTTCATTCCTTTCCTGAAATTGATATTTGTCTTTGATTGTAGTAATGCCGCATTAAATTGACACTGTCGATTTGTCACCGAACCTGCCAAGTTTTCATTCATTTCTTACCATACGCTTCGTGCTTAAGATTTTACTTGCATAAAATAGTTAAAATAAATTTTATAATCCACAATGGTTCTTGACTTGGACTTATTTAGAGCTGATAAAGACGGTGATCCAGAAAAAATTAAAGATAACCAGCGTAAAAGGTTTAAAGATGTTGCTTTGGTTGACACTGTGGTGGACCAAGACCTTCTTTGGAGGCGGTTGAGGCATGAAGCAGATAATTTTAATAAGTTAAAAAATGTGTGTAGCAAAGAAATAGGTCAGAAGATGAAGAGTAAGGAACCCGTAGGGCCAGAAGACCAGGAAGTACCAACTGATGTAGCTGATAACCTTATTAGCCTTACAGCAGAACAGCTTAAACCACTAACGGTTAACCAAATTAAAAAGGTTAGTATTTAGTTTGCCATATATTTTTATAGTCAATATATTCAGAAATATACTGAAAAAATAAAGCATTATGTTTTTTCAGGTTCGAGTATTAATAGATGAAGCAATAACAGAAAATGAGCAAGGTTTAATAGCTGCAGAAAAAGCACGATCAGCTGCTTTGAGGGAAGTAGGCAATCATCTCCACTCTTCTGTACCAATTGATGATGACGAAGACCATAACCTTGTTGAAAGAACATTTGGAGACTGTACAGTGAGGCAGAAGTATTCCCATGTTGATTTGATCTGCATGATTGATGGTCAGTTAACCAAGGAAACTGTATTTTATTTTTAGCTTAATATCCAAAAACTACTTATGTGTATGCTTAATGAAAAAAATTGTTAATAAATTCTAATGTACTATTAAAAATACATGTATACTTGTGGTGGGTAAGCCCCATTTAAATAATATTAATATAACCTTAAATTATTAGAATATAGACAAATGTTAAGAGTCTCCTGGAACCCAAGAACATAAGCATTAATAAATTTAATACTATGTTAATAATATGTAATATGTATGTATGCCTAAGTCCAGCAGTGGATGTTTATTGGCTGATGATGATGATTATTAAAAAATCAATAACAATAAAATATTATTTAATAGCAAAATATTATAAGTTTAACTATAATATGAATTATATAATAATTAAAAAAAACGACATCTTTAAACATGGGAAGCTAATTAAAATATTATTAGTGGTTTAATTAAGGGAACAGCTATATATATATATATAT